>JAHBCN010022301.1:0-13366 GCA_019359885.1 Listronotus oregonensis
AAAAAACCCAAAAAAATATGTATCCTTATCGTATTGCGGCACCCTATCAGAAAAAATAGCCAACACTCTATCCAAACACAATTTAAAAAGTTGCTTTTAAATCTCAGAAAAAAAATTAAATTTTTTATTTATAACGCTAAAGATAAAACCAACAAATTTAATAAATGGGGGTTTATAAGTTGAAATGTTCAGAATGTGATAACTTTTATATGGGAAAAAAGCGGTAGGAGCATAAAAACTCGCTTTTAGAACATTTTAGATCATATAGACAAAAAAAAACAGACTCTTTTTTTTGCTAATCATTGTTTAAAAAAAAAAACACAAATTCCTAATTTAAAAATTAGAAATATTACACTATTCAACCAAGGGCCATAAATTAAACTATCTGGAATCCCAAAAAAATATACAAAGGCAATAAAAATAATAATGTACATCTGCTTTTTAAAACCGAACTTGTTTTTTCCCCCCCCTTATTTTACTGTCGCCCAACCATAATAAACTGAAATTGCTCCGCCGTTCCCCTAAGAATATATTTCCCTTAGAGGTATAAATTCACCTTATTTTTGTATTGATACTTTAGTCAAAAAAAATTTTTTTTGTTTGAAAATGATCTTTGAGTTGAAACTGCAGTAACAATAATTGTGAATACATTTTAGTGGTAAAAAACATAGTTTTTATTTATCAGTGTTCTTCATGATGATTAATTACCACATAGTAACAGCTAATAGAAATCAACATATTTTAAATTTTTTTTTAATACCTAAATAATTCCCCGGGGACCCCCTGGAAATTTCCTTTTTAGTAATTTGTGATTTTGGGGTTATTTTGTAAGAAAAAATTTTTTTTTGGGTTTATTTAGTGAGCTTTAGACCCGTTTTTCCCTTTTTGGGTTTTGTGCTTTGCAATTTCTGCTGTAATATATTCAGTGGATTTTTTGGCCTGCAACGCACAGAGGTGTCACTGGCGTGACTAACGATCCTCCTGATTGAGATTTTTTTTTTTTATATAGTCTTTTTACTTTATCAATTAATTTTTTTTTTAAATTTTTTTAAAACTTAAATAATTTCCCGGGGGAAACCCTGGAAGTTTTTTTTTTATAATTTTTGCTTGATGAAATTTGGGAAATTTTTTTTTTTTTAAAAAAATTTTTTTCTTTTTTGCAATTGAAATTTTTTTAAATTTTTTTTTAAAAAACTTAAATAAATTTCCCCGGAAAGCCCCGGAAGTTTATTTTTATAAATTTTTTTTTTTGATGCAATTAGAATTTAATTAATTTTTTTTTTTTAGGGCCCCCAAATAAAGTTCTGGGAAAAGGGGCCTGGAAATCTATTTTTTTTAAAATTTTTTTTTTTAAGCAATTGTAACATATTTCCTCGTCTGGGGAATTTAAACAAATTTTTTTTTTTCTTTTATTTTCATTACCCCCGGGGGTTTTTTTTTTTCTAAAATAAAAGAAATGTTTTCAAAAAAGGAAAATTTTTTTAAAATCAGAGCTGTCAAGTTTGAAATTTTTTGAAACCATCTTACATAAATTCAAGACCTATACCGAAAAAACCGGTGTACCGATACTGCCTTCTTTTTTTTTTTATGTACTGCTGTAAAACAACCTCCACTGGCCGCTGTCACGGTGACGTCATCGCCCAGCTTTCAGGGACGTACTTGTTGAGGAGTTCATCAACCACGACCTCAGCACAGGAGAGAAGGTATATCTCACACCAAGAGGTCACAAAGAATTTTAAAGTCATTTTCCCCGATTAAATTTCAAATCTTTTTAAAAAAAAAAAAATTGTAGTCAACATTTCAAGGTTGTACCAATATAAAAAAAAAATGTATTGTACATATAAATGTATATCTATTAAATTTGTTTTCCCCTTTTTAATCTTTTATTTTGCACCTGTACTTTAAAAAGAGTTGGTTGTTTAAATTTTTTTTTTTCTTTAAAAAAAATTCCCCAGCGTGCTCGAACCTTTACCCCCTGAGCTAATCTTAATATCTTTGCACAGAGGAAAGGAAAAAAAAAACTCTCTCAAAATTGTGCTTTTTTCCTCTTGTTTTGTTCCATCTCCATGTATGGAATAAAATAGGAAAGGGGAAAATAACAGTTTTTTATTTTTAAAAATTAAAATTTTTAAATCATCATGATCCGATTGCACTAAAAAATTTTTTTTAATTTTTTTAAAAATGGGAAAACCTAAATAAAAAAATTTGATTGGACCAGCGTTATCCCGGTTCAAGATTCGTTTTTTCTCACCCCCAAAAATATCTAGACTTAACGTTATTCTTGTCTCAATTTTGTTGATTTTTTTGTGTTTCTCATGATGAAAGACCATCGAAATCCCCGATTTTTTAGAAAATAGGTGTTTTAGTCGGCATAATGGAACAAGTAATTATCAGAATACTACATTTTTAGAACGATTTCATTTTTTAAAGCCAACTGTATTAAGCCTTATAGAAACCAGAAAGAAATAGCTGGAATATAATACTTATATAACAATTTGCAGGTAATACCTGGAATATAGCACGTATATAACGATCTGCAGTTATTTTAAACTCTTTCCGATTTTCGGGCTAAAAAAAGAGGTCTATAAATTGGTTTATTTTTTATAATATTGTTGTACCGTGTTATCTTATACCTTGCTAGCAACAAACGTTTTCTTTTCGCATGTTCTCTGTTTTTTGGTAATTTTATTTGTTAGTTTACGTTCTTTTTTTTTATTTCTTTTATCAAATTATTTATATGGATGTTATATAAGGTTTAACTGGATTTTTGAACACAAAAAGGGAGAAAATACCATAGCCGTAGCTTATAATATGCGGTGGTACCAGCATTATCACTTACTTTTTAACTAAGTTGAACCCCCCAAAAAAAAGTCAAGCTTGGCTTTACTTTTAAATAATTTTAACAAAGAAAAAGTTTATTCAAAAATGGTGCAATTGGCCCCTAGGAAGTTCTTTAAAAGGAGACCCCAAAAATCCCCAAAATAATTAAAACGCGTACAAAGTGGTTTTATACATCTTTTTTTAAAAAAATTTGTAATTCCTTTTCTAATTTTTTTTCGTTATTCTATAAAATATCGTATAATAATTTTATATGTTTTTGGGTTTTTTTTCATAAATACAAAAAACAACTGCAAAACCATACGTTTGGCCTATTTACAAAACAATAAATAATAAAATAATTAGGGAAAAAAAAAAAGATAACAAACGAATTTTTTAAAAAAAAAAAACTCCCAGCGAAACACAAATGAACAAAAATCAAGAATGAATGATATGAAAATTCAAAACACTTTCACCCGCTACTAAATTCTGATAAATTCTCGTCGTTTACATTTAAAAACAGGAAAAATATCGAAGAGTCCAAATAGCGATCTCTTTCCCGGGGCTGCTTGAATAAATTATTCGTATGGCGGCAGTAATGGGTCCATTTGTCAGGGGTTACCTATGGGAAAATAAAAAACATTAAGGGAAAAAAAGCAATAGGTTAATTTAAAAAAAATTTTACGAGTGCTTTTTTCCCAAAAAGCTTAAAACCACATTGGCAGTAACTTGCCCCCCAACCAAAAAATTTCTGGGGGAATTAAACTGGCAATGATAAGGTGGAAGCCAAAATTACTCGGTGACCTTTGTAATGCTAGTTTAAGTCTAAAGAAGCAAAAAACAAATTTTTTTTTAAGTAACGTATTCTAATAAAAATATAAGTTACCAAAATTTTTTTTTTCTGGTAAAGACTTTTTAACTATATTCCATAAATCTATTTTCATGGCTGTATCAGGATACCCGATATTTCTTTTTTGTAACCATCTTAGAAGTAGTTGTTTAGACCAATTTGAGTTTGAAATCTTCTCTAAATAACCTGGAGTGGTAGGATGTTTTTATCCATCACTAGGGGGGATGGCTCTTCTAAATTTGGGGGAATTGTTCTTAAACCACTTTTCGAAATTTTCAGCGTTCATGGCGTCATGGTAATCACCGGATTTGGAACCAGATTTAAAAATAAGGCTTGCATTAGAAACAAAACCCGTCTCTGATCCAGCATGAAAAATAATATATCTGACGCCTTCTGAACTTTTCTTCTTGACAGTTTTAATTGAGCCATCTTGCCAACTATTTCTAAACGCTCTTTTGCTATTATAACAAAAATATGTATATTTTACATTTCGTATAATTTTAATACAACTTTTCTCAAACCTGTATATCCACGATTCGCCAAAAAACACGGTTTTTTTAAAGCAATCTCTTAAAATTATCCAGGTATGCCTTTAAAAAAAAACTTTTTTTTTTCAATGACATATGGCTGTTCTATTAAATATGTTCTGTTGGATATAGAATCTTCCCTTTTTTAAACTGCAGTGCTTTTAATCCTCTACATAGGGACTTTTTTTGAAATTTCCACACCATCAAGATTCTGCAAATTTGTTTCGAGTGAAACTAATGTAACATGTTCCCCTGTAAGAAAAATATGTATATTTTTTTTAAATTTTTTAATAAAATAAAAGTTTATTTTAAATACCTGCGGCAAACATTGCGTAAATTTATTTCTAATGATGTGCTTATAAATCTTACAAAAGAGGGTGTTCACGAGAGCTTGGGTTTCAGTTGTTGGCGGGGTTTATAATCCTCATTGTTTTTGATCCCATGCGAACTTATCTTTTAACGGTGGTAATTCCTACTAACAGGGTATCAGCTACTCTCTACAGCAAGAAAAAACCAACAAACCACAAGAAAAACCCTCTACTTACCTCTAAAACTGCAGTAAGTGGTAACGGTTAATTCCAAAAATCTCTCTCCCCGTGTGAAATAGTCAAAAGGTTTAAAAAACATATTTTGTTCACCTTCTGAATACCGTCAAGGCTTTTTTCACAATAAAAATACGAAAATGAAAATAAAATCTGACGTTACTTTTGACAAAACAATTTTTTTGACAGGTTTAAAAAATGACATAATTTCATAACCCATTTTTTTTGGATATTATTATTGAAAAATTTTAAAAAAATTTGCTGCTGAAGGGCAGCCATTTTGTTTTTAAAAAAGACCAACCATTTTGACGTCATTAATTTTTTTCAGTCTTTTTTTGACCTTTTTAATTTGTTAAAAAAGGTAATGCAATTGATGACGAAAGTACAAACCCTCGTGAAACGAAGTATACTCTATATTTTCATAAAGCATATGGTATAGTCATGATGAAAGATGACGATAATGCCCCAAAAAGGAGAAATGTAGTTAAGATTAGCTATTTATTACTATTTTTTAAAAAATAAAATACACTTAACATTGAACATGTATATTTTTAGGTATATGTTTATTATAGGGCGTAGTTTTTAAGGGAAATAACATTGTGAAATAACATAAATCAAATTCCACAATAAAAAAACACAAAATTTACTTTTAAAAAAATAATTACAGATTATAAAAGGCTTAAATCTATAGTTTCTTATTTTTTAATACTGGGGCAAAAATATATATTGTATATTGATCATTGACTGGGGCTAGTTTTCACTTATTAAAAACAACAAGCGGAAGTTGCACGTATATAACTTTTGAAGTGGAGGGTAAAATGAGCTTAACTCCAAATATTTAGAACAATCAATGCAGTTATAATGATTTCGTAGGTAATATCCCATTTTTACCTTCAATGACTGGACTTCTGATAAAATATTTTTTGTTTTTTTGACTTTTGCTTTTTTTTTATAAAAATTTTCAGCTAATAAAAAAAACCCCAAAATGCTGAATGAAAAGGGGATAACCATTATGTTTAATAACTTAAGACATTTTTTTGTTGCTTAAATAGTTTTTTACCTTGACTCAAACTTAAAATGGTAAAAAAGAATATTAAAAAAATTTTGCTCGCTTAAGAGAAACGGGGTAAATAAAAAAATTGCCAATTTCTGAATTACTCTATATTTTCTTGGTTAAAAGAGATACAGAATAAGTATACGAGGTCAGGTAAACAACTTATCGGACCTAACCTCATTTTCTGTAAATAGGACGTATTTTTTTAAACAAAAAAATGACATATTAAATTCTTTTTTTAAAAATAAAACACACCATTGGTATGGGGTTTTTTTGAATTTTCTACTTTAAACCACTGTAGGCTATGAAACAAAATTCTAGAAATGGAACTATGTTAACTTTTTTTGTTGGCATTAACATTTAACGTCAATGTCTTTTTTTTCAAATAAATTTGCGAGAATAATTTATCAACATTTTAAAAAAAATTTATATATCAGTTTACATTGAAAGTGGAAAAAACGAAGCAATGGCGTCAAATTTATACTTTGTTTGCTATCGGGAAAAACCCCTTTTTAAGGCATAAATCGACAATTTTAATTTTAAAAATAGGGCTCTTTAACAAAACCGAGTTTAACAACGTATAATAAAAAAACAAGGAAAATAAAAAAAATAACTTTTTTATGATTTGTTGAAGTCCTTAATCAGGCAAGAATGTTATATCCTGCGATAGATGTGAATAGTTGTAGCGCAATTTTTATTGAAGTGAAAACCCCCCTTAAAGGGCGTTCAGTACTTTTTGTGAGTATTAAATAAAAAATGAACCGTCAGACTTATGTAACGCTCATAATCAGTCGGGAAAAAATCCCCGATACTAAAAAAAGGCTCAAATGCATAGTATATTTGCTTTCTATGGACCCCATTCTTTTTTTCGTCTTAAATTTAAAATTTTTTCGGATGTTAGATTGTGAAAGGTTAATGGGGAATCTCGTCTTGGTGAATTTTTTTTCTTCTATCTTTTCGTCTTGTCCCCTTAACCCCACCCCAATTTTTTTTTTTTAAAACACTTTGAAATTTTAGAAAAAAAATCTAACCCCCCTTAGAAAAATATAAACTGAATCTGGAATTTCGAAATCTAAGGCGCAAAAATTTTTTGGGGTTAAAAAATTTTTCCCTATGTTGTTAATATTACCCAATGTTTGCACCCTACTGATGATATGAGAAGATTGGAAATTTGTCACTGGTTTTTAACTAAATCTAAAAAGGATCGTTCTTTTCACAAAAAAAAAAAAAATATTGAGTCGAAAAACAAGTTGCGGTATTTTTAGCTGACATTATGAAAGACATTGGAACTCCACAAATCGCATTATACGACCTGTTCGTCAACAAGGTCGATTTTTTTTTATTTTAAAATAAACTGGTGTATAGCCGTTTTAAAGAATTATCCAAACATCTTCCGATAAAACCTTTTTATACGACTGCTTTAGAAAATGGGGTTTTGCACACGCTAAACAAGCTTTAAAAAAATTTATTTTGCGCACAATGTTGCAAGGAAAATATTTTTTTTTTTCACACGGTTCTGTCTTTCAATATGATTTATTATGGTTTTTTTTTTTATTTTCAAAAATATAGAAAACTCAAAGTAGGCTTTATTCCATAGCAACCGTCATAGTTTTTTTTTTTTGTTGATTAGATACCCCAAATTTGATACAAAAAATTTTGGGGTTTCCGGGGAAAAAAGTCCAAAATTTGAAGAAATTCTAAAAAAAAAGAGTTTAATCTCGTCAAACCACTTCCAACAAAGTCAAGAGATCGATATGAAGCCCCGTTACATCGATTTATGAAGTGGAGACAAGCAAATAACGTACAAACGTTTTCCGAAAATGTTATGTTGGGGGGACTTTGAAAGCTGTCGAACAAATACAAGTCTTCAACATTATGGAGCACCTTTTCCATGCTAAAATCAACCCTGAGGGCAAACCAAAATACGGATATTGGGAAATACCAGAAGTTGGAAAAGGGCCCAATAAAAAAAAAAACAGAAAACTATGTGCCAAAGAAGTCCAAAATTCTTAGCGAGGAAAAATTTTTGCCGCTTCCTAAAGAACGCTTCCCCACGAGAAATATTTGCTAATCAAGGAAAATCACAGTTATTTTTTTTTTTATGGTGTCATTTTTTATAGTGGGGAAGGTTTGTAGGCGGGGTTCCCAATTCTGTTTTTAAATAGTGCTAGTTTCATAAAGTACTTACTTAAAATGAATAAAACTAAAAATTATCGGTATTTTTTTTTTTTTCAGGCAGTGGTGGCAGTCGGACTCTCTGGGGCATGCCGAAGAGAAGAATTGTGCTTCCTTAAAAAAAAAAAATGACGGATTTTGGGGGCCCCAAGTTAATTAAACTAGAAATACCAAAACGAAGATGCCGAGATCATTTACAGTGTCAGGAATCTCTACACCATCTTAAAAAAAATTCTGCCCTTCGACCTCCACTCCTGCAAACGAAACCCTTTTTTTTTAAATTTTCAAAATGGAAAATGCACTCGCCAAAACATTGGAATTAACAAAATTGGGGGGATGGCAAAAAAAATCGCCAAATTTTTGATGTTGGCTCCCCAAGCCTATACCGGGCATTGCTTTTTTGGGGGTCGTCAGCCACAATATTGGTGAATTCTGGATCAGATTTGCTGGCTCTGAAGCGCCATGGTGGATGGGGAAACCGCTCAGTCGCCGAAAAATTTTATAGATGACTCGCTTAGTAATAAAATGGATGTTTCAGAGAGGATCTCTTCCCCCCGTGTCGTCTGTTGCGGCACAGCCACAACAACAATTGGAAAAAATGGGGGGCCGCAAGAAAACTGCAAATGCCCCCCGACAGAGAACTGTATAAGCAAGGTGCCAGAAAATGTTGTCTCCATCGTTAAAAAAACGATCAACAATCAGATTCCTGCAAAAAAAACATTACAATTAATATTTTAAAATAGTTATGAAGTTTCCTGTTTGCTAAATTATAGTCTGTAGTTTCTTGTTTTCATTATTTTTTTTTTCGTTTGTTTTTAAAATAAAAATTTACAAAAAAAAAATTTTTTTTTTTTTTTTGCAGTCGTATAAAAAGTATCGTAAAAAACTCGTTAAAAAACCTCTTTACCTCGCGAGACTTGTGGACCTCGACCGTCGGGGGCCAAAAATTTTTCGCCCGTGTCAAAATCGTTTCTTAAACCTTGTTGTTTAATAACTATTTCGATATCCTTAATGATTTTCCTTTTAATTAAGTAATAAAGATTTACTTTCAACAAGATGGCGTTCCTACCCATAACGCTCTTCAAATAGGAGAGTTTTTTCTTTGGGAGTTTGGAAAATAAAATTTATACTGTGTTACATAATAATATATTGTGTAATGTCTTTTCAGCTACAATGTGAACATAGTTTTGTTTCTAGGGTATTAGTTTTTGTTTCATAGCCTACTGTGGTTTAAAGTAATAAAGTTTAAATAAATCGCAGAGAAAACCAATATCATCCATGGTGCGCTATATTTCAAAAAAAATAATATGCTATCTTATTTAGAAAAAAATATACAAGGTGTTCCATTTAAAAAAATTAGGTTAGATCCGATAATTTTTTTACCTGATCCCTTATACTTATTCTAAAAATGGCACATTATTCAGCAATGATTATAAAGAAACTTTTGTATTAGTTTTAACTAAGAAAAAATAGGATCATTCTGAACTTGTCATTTTTAAATTTTTTTTGTATCTCTTAAGCGAGCAAAAATTTTTGATTCTACGATTTAAAGTTTGACCCGAAAATGGCACATGACGCCTATAATACTTTGGTGATGGCACTAATAAATAATTTCATATAAAAGTGTCGAAAATGGAACACGCTGTTCTTTTTCAAGTGACTTGGCATGTGTACTGTGGTTAAAATTATTCTCAATTTATTGATCAAGTAGCTTACTGAAGTACTTAAAGAAATTAGAACATTTTCTGTTTATTATCAATTTTTTAGTGCATTTTCCTAACTTTTTGTCTTAGTCATGGTCACCCACATTTTCCTTTTCAAGAGTTAAATGTCAAATCAGCTGTTTGTTTCCACTTCCCAGTTGTTCCTTGGTAAAAATTAATTCAGAAGCCTCAAACATCTCAACATTTTTAAAAACTTTAGGCAAAATTTTTAATAAACAAGAATAGTTTATAAGCTTAAAAAACAATGTGACAAAATTTAAAATAAAAAATAAATTGACCAATAACTTGAAAAGGGTAAAAAAATCAAATATTTTAATTTCTTGATCAGTAACTTGGTACGCATAAAAGATATTTTAGGCTCCTGTAATGGCAATATTTAGGTCAAGTTCTTTATTAACATCTCGGAGGTTAGGGCAGCGAGCAGATTTTTATGTCACATGGTCTCGCAGTACATGATCGCCTAATAGAACACGTGACATATGCTGGATGGATGAACTAAAGGATGACGAACTTGGCCATTGTACCCTTAGTAGATACTAATGTGTTATTGTTTATTTCTATTTCTCAACGCTAGTACCTGAAGTGGTCAATATAACTGAATTAGCATTTAGTAAGGAAAAAAATGTTTTTTTTTTTTTGAAAATATGTCTGAAACATAGTTAAAAGTAGATATCTTAAATGCTATTTTATATATGTTTCAGGAATACACTAAGTCTTCAAAATTTGAAGAAGAGGATGTTTGTGTGGAAAGCCTGGAGAAATACAGGCAAATATTAATTCTTACCACGTAAGTACATATTTAAGAAAATATAGACTGTGTTTAGTGTCTTAGAAAATACTACTGCTGTTGGAATTACTACAATTTTAAGGACATTTTTACTACACAGTGTGGGTCATTTTGGTGATGCCTATTGTTCAAATTTCAATATACATGGTTTCTTTTTATTTCTCTAAGAACGCACTGTAACTAAAAATTTTCATGAGTAAAAACTTGTCTTGCGCGTTTTTTGTCAACAATTTTCTAATTTTTTCATGGGAATATCCATAATTTCAAAATATATTCTTATTAAATTAAAGATTGATATGTTAGAAAACACATACACCAAAGTTTAAAGAAAAATATTCCTCAAAACAAAAATAAGTCTTTGTGTTTGCTAATCGGCTCGTCTAACGCGCTATTTTCTTTAACTGGAAAAGTTCGTAGAGATCGAACGCTGTTAGAACAACACCGATACGTCACGGTTTTATATCAGTTTGCCATATGAGACCGTTACCAAGTTTACACGATCGTTAAATGCGCATTATCTTAAAATTCGATGTAGCAAAAATACGCTTTCAATCGTGTTTATACGACAATTAAAATTATGGTTTATCCGTTGACGTTAATCAGCTGTTTGGCCGTTGCCAACCGAAATTTTATTCCACCAAATATTACCTTCATTCTTAATTTTACGACTTGCTAAACCATAGAGAAAAGAAAAGCCATTTATGTTTGTGTTTTTTTTTTAATTTTAAACCAACTACTGTGTGAAAGAAGAAAACGGATAATTTCCAAAGTCCTGAAAAAAAGGCAGCATACTGCAAAATTAGATCTTTAATGCTAGTCTCTCACTCATTTGCCAATGAACTTCTAACCAACATACCACCAAGAAACGTTTTTTTCAATATTCCGCCTAGGTTTAGAAGTTGTTGGATGAAACCGAGAAGCAGCCACTTATGGGATACAATTATTTTTCCTAACATGGAAGATGAAGAGTTTGTAGAAATGGTTCGCATGAAAAGAGCCACCTTTAATATGATATGCCAGGAATTGTATGATGAACTGAAGCCTGACCCGAATGCCATTATAAGAAACCCTTTTTTATAAGTTCCTCCTCTACAATTTGAAATATATCGGTATTTCTATGCCGTTTTCCATCCAGCATGTTTACAATTTCTTTATCTCGCATTATACTTAAAAGCAAATGAGTTTCCATTTCTGTCCAATTTATTCTTTTCTTTTCCATTTTTTAAATTACTAAACGCTGTTTTAAATACTTTTAAACCCATAAACTAAAGACGAATTTGGTTAGTGTAATGTGTTTAAACCTTAAAATATATTTTACGAAAAAAAACAAAGAACAGTTTATTTTAAGGTTATAAAAACGATAAACACTTATATGAAGGAAAAGGCAAGATGTTTGGTTGGTAGCACTGACAGATAATGCGTATTGGCGTTTACACGACGCGACGGTTAAATCCGGTTGTAAACTGGATAATACACATATTTAATGTGGTTTTAATTAATTCGATTTTTAGTTTTTAAAACGTTTTAGGGGTGTTTACACATGCTATTTAGTTAAATTCGTATTTCTTTAATGTGTATTAGCGAGCTCGTGTAAACTAGGTACGTGACGTATCGGTGTTGTTCTTACAGCGTTCGATCTCTATTTGCTTAAATCTTAAACAGAAGTATTTGATCGTTCATGAGTAGTGAGTATTTTTTAAATAGTAAATTTATATTCGAAACAGTGACTTTAAAAGCGATTTGTGACAGTTTTAATTGATACGTGCAACTCTTTTAAAATAAATAAATAAGTCAAAAATAAACCCAGTGATTTAATTGAAGGGAGAATTCCTAATCCATTCTGGTCCTTCGAGGGAAAGCGTGTAAGCGTGCATGCTTATGTACAGGGTGTCCAGTTTTCGTATGTTTTTCTATACCAGATCCCTTATTATAAAAGATGGAAAGATGCGGTTTGCGGATTACTGTCCTATTTTTTGTGAAACTTTCAATGCTGTAAACAAAATTTTTATAGCCCTCTTAGTTTCTAAAATACAGGACGAAATTGAAAATCTGTATTTTTTTACTCGTCCCTGTATTTCGATTCTTTGATAACTTATAGAAAAGGTAAATACGGATTCAAATAGATTTTTTTACGTAGAATTCAGTGGCGTACTTAGTTTTTTACCCAGATCTATGCATTTTGAGATATTGACCAAACTTAGTTATTTCTTAAAGTAACACCATGTATATTATTTTCTTATCTCATTCGCCTCTTTAAGAGTTTCTCAAAAATATATAATTGTCCATAATTATATTTATGGAAAAGGTAAAAATTTCACATTTTTCGTAAAAATATGGATTTCCACGCAGTAGGCTGTGGCCGTAAATATAAAACCACATTAATAATATTTTGAATACTTTTTGTAGTCGGTTGTAGCTAAGTGTTAAAAAAGTAATAAAACCAGTAACATTTATTTATTTTTTATTTCAATGTAATGGGTCACACATATTGTTCAAAGTGCTCTCCAGTTCAAGGCACTTTTGTCATACTGTTCTGATTCTTCGTAAAGCATTCAAAAGAATCATCGGTCGTCCCTGCAGAAGCCTAAATGTCTGGTGGGTAGCTTCTCGAAGTTGATCGATGTTTTGGTACTGATTCTTATAAATATGATTTTCTATATACCCCCACAAAAGAAATCTAATACAGAAAGGTCAGGTGACCTTGGTGGCCACCTGACAGGTCCATTGGTACCAATCCATTTATTGGGGAAAACGGCCTCTAAATATTCCCTTACTCTTAACGAGTTATGACTCGGTGCGCCATCTTGCTGGTAATATATATTATTTACATGGGCGAGAGGAACATCTTCTAATATTTCCATCAAAGCATTTTGGATTGTACCTAGGTATA
>JAHBCN010022302.1:0-13437 GCA_019359885.1 Listronotus oregonensis
TTCACGAAAATGTCGATGTGTTAGCGTTCCAAGCAACGGGCGGTTCCCTTTTGTTTCGTTATAAAGGGAAATTTACTTTTAAATTTAGATTTTTATAATTTTATAAAAATTTAAAATGTTTCCACTTGTGGCTATAAAAAGGATAGCTTCCAGGTTGCAAGATGTGTTTCTGCAACAATCCCTTTACTGTTTCAACCTAACTTAACTTTCGTGAACCGTTTCCAAACGGTCATTTCGATCCCGTTGAAAAGCAAGAACCCTTTACGCGTTTCAACTTCGTAGTTTTTGTACTGACATAAAACTTGCGCGTTTGATCGATTCTAACAGTTTGGAAACCGTCTCCCGGCGCACACAGGCGAAAATCGGGGAAAAGCCGGCCATAAATAGTAGTAGTGCTGATAAATACAAACATGTTTAATCGTAAGAAAATGTTAAAACTAAGATAACACGTTCATTTAAATTTTTTTAAACCCCCCCTCCCCTTGGGTTCATTTATTGCATTACATAAGCGCTGTGTAAGTACCTATTTCCAAAAAAATAAAACTCTATGAAAATGTTACTATTATTATTAATGTTATTATTTTAACAATTTAAGCATTAAAAAGAGTTTAAAATTCATAATAAGAGCGTTTATTTGGCTCAATTGAAGTTGGATTGAGGCATAACAGAGATGGGGTAAAATTTTAACAGAATTGTAGGATTGAGATAGTTAATTCTGCATTTTTTAAAATTGACTTGCCTTTGTCACTGTTGAATGCCTCAATCCGATTCAATCTGCGCTGAAATAAACGCTTTTTTTTAAAATTTTTTTGAAATAAAATCCAAAATGACAAGATTTTGATATACCTGAGGTTAATAAAATTGCTTATTATAAATTTAATAAAGTTGTGATTTGTTTGTTTTTGTTCTTTTAATTTTATAAAAAACTTTTGTGTGTAAAAATTAGAGCAATTTAAAATACATGTTAAAGTAATATATTTAAGTATGTAAAGTAAAACAGACCTCACTTTCTTTGTAATAATAATAAAGCCTAACCTATCTTTCCTCCTTTAACCCCTAACCTTTAACCTAACCTATCTTTTTTTTAAAGCCTAACTCACCCCAAAACTCCCGTCACACCCCCATTTGCAAATTAAATGTAAATTATTATAATTTTTTGGTTAAAAAAAGAATTTAAAACTTCTTTTAGGGACTCAAATAACCTTAAAGATGTATGATCCAGCAAACTTTGAAGAGGCACTTCAGTTCCCCAGAAATGTTTAGGTTTTCTGGGTAGCTTTTTTTTTCCGGCGTTACGGACCATAATTGGGAAAAAAAGTTGACTTATGGTTTTTGCCGAATTTCTTATTAGATTATATTGAAATTTTGTCAATTTAGCCTCTACAAAAAGCGATAAGGTTCGTCCGCTGCAAATGGTATTTCACTTTTTTTTTGAAGAGTTTTTTATATTTTGATGCAGGTTGGTGTTGAGAATGCAACATTATTTAACACATCTGCTTCATCCAGTTTACCTTCGGACCTAAACTTCATTTGAGCAGCAAATGTTAGTTCTTCCGGGCTTCGATCTGCTGGCAACGGTTCAGTTCTTCTTTTTTTTTGGCGTTCACTCAAATCTAAAAATCCAGTGAAGGGCCCCCCCTACTCGATAAGTTGTATCCTGCATTTCGGCTGGTTGAGCTTCATTCATTGACGAAGAAAACTCCAACCAATATTTAACCAATCTCGATTTTATTTTCAAATGCAGTTTTATTTCTTGATGCTGTTGACCATTTGTGTCATATTTCTCGATAATTTATACAGTAAAGCGCAGAGCACGCGAAATAGGACCCCAGACGATTTTGGATGTACCAAAAACGCCGCACGCATTGCTTATCGATCAATAATTTTGGGGAACAATTCAATACGTTTATTTCTGAAATAGTTCTTTGTATCAAACTCGGCAATAGTTGTACTGTGTCGATTATTTGCGACCAAAAAGTTTTTTTTTAAAATAGTTATTAATAATGGATGTTTACAACTGGAAGACAAAATTCAAATTATTGAATGGTCCCTGGTTGAGGGGAAGGGAATTATTTAATAATTTATTTCTAACCAGGCCGACCCCACGATTTCCACTATTTTTCCCAGTCATTAAAAATTTTTGACATTTGGTTGTTTAACTCCAAGAAAACATAAAATGATAGTGCCTCAGAAAAAAAAAAAAAAAGGAAAGAAAAAAATTATGGTAGTGGCAAGTGTTATTAAAAATCCCCCAGTTTCCATTAATAGAATTGCAGAACAGGTTTTTTTGAGCAGAAGATCAGTGGAAAAAATGCCGATCCTACAAAGTAAGAAAAACCAATGAAATTTTCCCTGATGATCATTTTAGACGAAGGGAATTTTTGAAACTGTAATGGAAATGAAAAATAACAATGAAAATTTTATAAGAAACATTGTTTTTACTGATGAATCGACATTTTCACTTCATGGTCTCACCCAACGTTTTTTTTTCTGGGCCCGTAAAATCATAAATTTAGGTTTCCAAAAGGGGAATAGGGCTAATAATCTACAAGAATTGCAATTACAAATTGGGAATTGGGAATTTAGGATTATTATCCTTAACATTCTAGCAAATGTCAGAAGGCGTTTTTATGACAATCTTGGTTATTGTTTGGCTCAAGAAGGGGTTTTTTTTTATCATCTTTGATAACTTGAAAAAGAGTTTTTTTTTTTTATTCTATGAATGCACATTAAATTTTTTTTCTTAAAAATATTTCCCCACGTTCCATTATTTATTTGAAAAAATTTTTTATTTTATTAGGAAAATCTTTTGGTTTTTTTAAACAGCAAACGTTGCGGTCTCGTAAGCAACTAATTTTAAATTTATGACTGAAAGGGGAAAAAAAAATCGAAGTCGGTTGACGCTAGCTAGCTCCTGCTACTTGCCTAAAAACACTGCATCCTCTTACTGAAAATAAAAACGTAGTAAACAAATAAACTGGACAGATAATTCTTCCGAATTTATCACCGCACTCCCCACCAGTCCTAACCAAAAATGCGCCACGTGAAAACGAGACGGAAGTTGAGATGAAAAAAAAAAACTATTATTGGTATTTTGAATTGGGTACACCCCAAAAATTTTCCAAATCCTATGTTCGCAGTACGGTGCGCTTTACTGTAAAGGGGTTTTGAAGACTCTTCTGACAAGCGTTCAACCCCATGGTAGAGGTCCTTTTTCTCCCAAATAACAACACTGCTCCATTCTTTCCTTGGACTGACAAATTCTTAACCAATTGACAAGTTGGCTTCTTTTAAACAAAGCAGATTTTGTTGCAGACCCTGAAAAAATAAATTGTAATTTTGTTAATTATTTTATTATTAGCAATAGCCTATGTTCATCGGGGATAATGTAGGATTCTAATGGTAAAAAATTTTTAAATCGATCCAGTAGTTTCGGAGCCTATTCAATTCAAACAAACAATCAAATCTTTCCTCTTTATAATATTTGTACAGATTATACTTTGCAATCAATGGTACTTCAAATTACATTAGAAAAATCTTCCCAAATTGGGACCGTAGCTTGAAGAATTGAATGTTAATTCTAAAAAACTACATTATCAATAGCTGTTTGGATTATAATTTATATTTTGAAACTACATGAATGATTGTTAAAACTGTTTCTTTAATTCTTAGTTCAATGTAATTAAAACAATATATTTTAATAAGATTTCGCCATTTAAAATTGGTCGCCATATTGAATTTTAAACCCATATGGCAATTTTTTTATTTCTCTATTTAATTTTCTATAAAATAATGTTTTATTTTATAAAAATTGATTTATTCTTTAAGTTAGTAGAAAAAAATATTTATTGCGTTTGGGACCTACATTTTATACGAATTTGGACCCAGACCATAAATCTTTAAAAATATTTTCTCGTCAAGATCGCAAATTCTCGCAGCAACTTAAGATGGGATCTTACAAAGGACTTATTAAACAATAATTTAAAGCTAATTTAAATGCGGGAAATTACGAAATCATACTTTTACTTTAGCAAAAAGTGAAAAATTGAAATTAAAAAAAAAATTAATTGTTAACTTTTCAGAACACCAGAATAAAAAAACGTAAAGAAATATTTTAAATAAATATTATTTTTAATATTCTACTTACCACCAGCCATAGTTACTTTACAAAATTTTCACCCACACTTTGCCGAAAAACTGAATATAAATTACTAATTTTCACAGGCGCTTTTGAATCACAATGAAATAGTCTCCACGAACATCAGCTTTCAACTAAAATATTTCTGCAAGTGACAAGACTAAAAATAAAAGGGTGATTGTTTATTATACCCAGGTAACTAGATAATGAAATTATACTCAGAATAGGCCTTAATTGCGAAGTTGGTATTTCCGATTTATGGCCGGGTTTTCCCCGAATTTCGCTTGTGTGCGGCGGTACAAAAACTGTGGGTTAATAGATAATAAAATCAAAGGAGCAAAACATATTTATTTTAGGTACAGGGAATGCTAGACAAATAATAAGGTTCAAGGAGCATACAAGTATGGTTATTTTTGTAACAAATACCTAAAATCAAGTTTTTTGACGAACCGTTGCTGTTTAGCAGATAAGTCCCAAAAAACTGATTTGGTTACATGTTACAAATAACATTTTTCTGTTTATGCTTCAAAAAAACTTTTTAACTTTTTGTTATGTATGATTAGTCGTTTGACAACGCCAGTCAATTTTTGAAAAATGTCAAAATTTAAAAAATGTAGGTGTTTAATTGTTGTATTGAACCAATATTTTCATTCTGGAAAATAGGCGAAAATAATGGTAATTTATTTCCATTGTTATATGATGTATTTTTACTGGGTTCCAATAAGTTGCCATGATGACTTATTTGGAGTGAGTCCGAAAAAAATCATTTTACGGCATGAAATGAGTCTGTAAAAGAGCCGTTTTGTAGAGCGCATATAAAACAAAAAAGGTTATTATTTAACTGAGTTTAGAATTTGCTAGATTATAATTATGAAAAACATCTAACTTATTATTGTTTTTATTTAAATATATCAAATGCTAGCCGGATATTTATAACAAACAAAAATTACGGTGATTATTTAAGTGTTTTTATATTAAAAGGATAATCGTGTAAATCCGAAAAGCAGAAAATTCGTTTTACTTCAACAGATTTTATTAATTACCACAGAAGTTTTACTTTTTATTTTAAAATGTATAGGGGTGATAAAATACTGTTTTCTTCTATTTATTGTTTATATAAATATGCATTATCGAAATTTTCTATATATGTATATAAATAAATAAATAAATGTATATATATATATATATATATATATATATATATATATATATATATATATATATATATATATATATATATATATATATATATATATATATATATACAGGGTGCCACAGATTCGAGTGCATGCATGGGGATCTTGGAAACCGTAAGAAATACGAAGTCGGTTAAATTATGGCAAAGTTGTGTATTTGCGTAACTAACCACGTCCACTTTAGAAAGTTGCAAAATTCCGAGAACTTCCGGAGATATCCGGAAAAAACCGAAATTTGCCCATTTCGTTTTTATTTTTTTTTTACGTAATTTAAAGAGATATGATATGGAAAAACAAAAGTCACTTTCTTTTGGCCACTTTTTAAGCTCTACAAAACAGCGTCGAGATATTTTCCGCACGACGTTTCGTTTTTGTTAAACCATCATCAACTTTATTTTTTTAAATACGGACCTTGGTTTTTTATTTAATTTTTTTGAACCCCTTATAATCCCAATTACAAAAATGTATAACACTTAATATTTATTAACAAATATGGAAAGCCTCTATAAGAAATGATGTGCGTTCCTTGTCTAACTTATTGTCTTTTATGGAAAATTTGTTTATTTAACAGAAAAATATTAAGTGTTATACATAATTGTAATTGGGATAAAAACTGCTTGAAAAAATGCAATAAACAATTGAGTGCCGCAATTAAAAAAAATAAAGTTGATGATGGTTTAACAAAACCGTCCTCTCTCAACACTGTTTTGTAAGCTTAAAGTGGCCAAAAATGCTTTTTCCCCTATCTCTTTAATTAATGTCAGAAAAATAAAAACAAAAATTACAAATTTCGGTTTTTTCCGGATATCTCAACGGAAATTTTAAACTTTCTAAACGGCATATTTAAGGCACCTAAATGCGCAACTTTGCAATACTTTAACCGACTTCGTATCTCTTACGGTTTCCGAGATCCCCATGCATGCACTCGAATCTGTGGCACCCTGTATATATATTATTATATATATATATATATATATATATATATATATATATATATATATATAAAAAAAAAAAAAAAATATATATATATATATATATATATATTTTATTATATATATTCTATATATATTTATATATAATATTTATTCGTTTATATTTATATATATATATATCTTAAGAATAAATAATAATTAAAATATAGGTTATCTCTTATTTAAGTTAAAAAAAATTTTTTCTGCTTAAAAAATTATTTTTAACATTAGCCTCTAACTTTTGAAAAGGTAATTATTTAAAACAGGCTTTTTGCCCTTTAAAAACTTCTTAAATGAAACTAAAATAGAAAAAAACATAAAGTCAAGAAAATCCCGGCCCGTTTAACAATCAATAAATTTTTGTTTAAGAGAGATGGGCAAGTTCGGTGCGAATAGCATGGAAGAGACTACTTAATATAAGGCGTTACTTTTGTCTGCGACTGTCGCGAGTGAACTACCTTAAGCAAAAAGTTTGTAAAACGTGTTTAAAATAGTCAATAATTCTTTAATTTTCCAATTTATTCTACTTTTATATAATAAGAAGCGCAGGAAAGGCAAAGTCGGGCAAGAAGAAAGGAATCGTCTTGAGTGTGTACAGCTAATTGGATCGCGTCTTTACAGCCCGATTTGGGCACTGATAATATAAAGGGTTAAATAATAATTTGCTTAAAAATACACTCTTATAAATTTATCTTATATGAACGGTATTTTTTGAATATTTAAAAAAAATATTCCTAATTATTAGCAATTAAAAAAACACATAAATTTAATATGCATTTTTTTTAATTTAGAAAGCATACATTTTTCACAATTAGTAACTGATGTACAAAGTTTTTACTAACCTCTGTCATTATTTTACGTATTCTGACTGGAAAGCCAATTATTTACGTGTTTATATGTGAACACTTTTGCCATAGTTTCAACAAAATAATGGCGCTAGCAAACATTATTATTTTCCTAACTGATAAATGTGCATAGTTAGGAAGTTGACTAGTTTTGGAGCAGAGGTATACAATTCTCCACAAATGACAAATGAGGCACATTTAAATGCCATCTCCAATGATAAATAGTTGGGATAAGGGCCAGCGTTTTGGCCAAATATGCAAATTAAATTAGTTTGGTCACAGTTATATTTTTATTTTTGCGCTAATTTATCGGAATACTTGCCTATTACAAAGTACAGAATAACATGTTAAATGTGGGTACGTTTATTACTATCAAAATAAGAAGGTCGACAAGCTATACACAGTTATCTGTAAATTGATATTAAATTTTTCATATACAGGGTGTCCCAGAAGTAATAGGATACAGAGCAACAGCAGACTCCTTAGGTCGAAATAATGTAATTTACGTAAACTTGCCTTATTCCAAAGTTAATAATAAATAAGATACAGGGTGTTTAACTTTTAATTTTGTTTTAGTTTTTTTTGCAATAATTCTGTAACTATATGACAAAGCGGTACAAAATTGGAGATCTGGGGGTTGTTTGAGGCGAGAAATTACAATTCGTTCATGCTTTTAATGTTGCTACTAGAGAGCGCCAGCTACGGCCTACCTTACTTGTTTTTTTTTAAAATCTGGGACACATACCATGTGTTTTAGCCACGGATCTAAATAGTTTACTCTACTATGTAAAATCCCTAAACACATATGCACAGGGACACACGCTTCACATCCTGCCCCACTTGTTTTAGATAGCATATTTTTTTTAACCTAGTATATTGATATATTAATTAAAAAATAAGTTACTATAAATCCCTCTGCATTAAAAATGTATACTTCATTTAAGTCTCTAGGAGCAACTGTTTTCAAGATAAATGTAATTTAAAGGATCGAGCAATTTTCTTATGGAAAATGGGTTTCGGCCAATTGTTTTCAAACTTTGCATAGTGATAGTTCTTAACACGCTGATCAAAAGTCTCTGCTGGCACAAATTCCGAAAACCCCTCTAACCTCCCTCCTTAATCACCCTTAAATGTCCCCAAATCCCCAGTGTCCTTTGAGGGTGATTTTGGAGGGGTTGGACCAGTTTTCGGGTTTTGGCCCTGGGCTTTGATCAGCGTTAAAAATATCTATGCAAGTTTGAAATTGGCCAAAACCATTTTCCATAAGAAAACGGGGTCCCAGGGTGCGTTTATCTCGAAAACAGCTCTAGGAAATAAATTTAATGCGAAAATAGTCTTATTTTTAATTAACAACTAAAAAAATTATGCATTAAACAAGTGAGGGACTACTTCGCCCTAAGTAGCAATATCCAAAGCATGTACAAATTTAAATTACCTCAAACAACTCCCAGTTTTGTACCGCTACGTCATTTGGTTAAAATACTACACTGACACCCTGTATCTTAGTTATTATAAACTTCGGAATAAGGCAAGTTAATGTAAATTGCATTATTTCGATCTTAGAAATCTGCTGTTGCTCTGTGTCTCATTACTTCTGGGACACCCTGTATAAACAGGCTTAGTCTTAAACGAAAGCTTTCTGTTATTTTAGAAAAAAAAAAAATTGACACTATTTACAGGGATCACCTGCAGCGATTTCTAGGAAGAGTTTTAATAATCCTATAGTTGTTAGAATTGTTTATTTTCTGTTCACTTTCAACTTAAGAAAAACACCTGAACAAAAAAAAGTCAGTAAACACAGTTAAAACAACAAAAAAAAATATTTTATTTGTTTAAAAAGTCAGTAACCACGGTTATGTACTTACTTACTAGGTGTTTTTTCAATCGAAAATTAAGATATTATAGTCGATACAGGCGAGACGCTCGTCTAAACAAAGATGCTTCAAGTGTCATTTTGTCATTACTTACTTACTCATCAGTTGCAAAATGTTACACAAAACAGTAATTTACGCATTTGTTTTTTATTTTTGTTTTGTGAATTGTTTCTGCCTCCCTCTAAAGAAATAAGATATTAGAGAGTACCTATTGTCTGGATATATAAAATTGTCATATCGTTACTGTAATTACAAAAGGTCTTACGTCCAATAAAGATACTACACAATTGACCTTTTGGAAATACAATTCTCAGCTGGGGAAACTTTGTGTTTTTTTATTATATTTCATAATAGATCAGCTAATAACATACGATGTTTTGTTGGTGTGTGTGTAACACATAAAATGTCACATCTACGTGCAATAAAAAAATGTACAGGATGTCCGGTTATAAATGTAATCCCCCATTAACTATTTTATTTGACGTTTGGGAAAAATAAGTTCAGTATGAAAGTTTAGTGTTTCTTCTTTTTTTTAAACTTCCTTATACTTATACTTGTACAGGATATTTTAGAAAGTCTGGACGTGGTCCTTCTATCTTATTTCAAATAAGTTCCCCATTTTAATTTGCATTTTCCTTGAAATTCTAATAATTTTTGATGTAGCATACCCTATGTCTGATTACTGTTATATCCCAATGCAAATGCAAAAAACCGCAAGCTTAATCATTATCACGCGATATCGCTACGTTTGTTGATTTCATTAATTAGCCATGAAATTTGACATATCTGTCAAATAAATACATTTAGTTTAAATTTAGTTATAACTTTTTCGCAGCCATATACACGATTATTCTCTTTGAGCCCTTTTTTGATTATAATTATTCGAAACATAAAATTTATAAATTTCTTTTCTTTCTTGTGTAAAATAACCTATGTTTATATAATATTTTACCAAATAATTAAAAATAATGTCAGTGTAAAAGAAAGTCATTTGACGGATATGTCAAACTTCATGGCTTATTCATAAAATGAATAAACATAGCGATATAGCATGATAGTGAAAATTATAAGGCTTATAGTTTTTTGCATTTTGCAATATAGCCATTAAAGTCAGAGATGGGATATAAATGCTATATAAAATGTTTAGAATTTTAAAAATCTTTAATAATAAAAAAAATAGGGGACTCATTTAAATTAAGATAAAAGGACCACGTTCAGTCTTTCTAAAACACATTGTATAGGTGAAAGAAAGTTCTAAATTACTTTAAACTACTAAACTTTTGTACTAAACTTGTTTTTCCTAAACGTCAAATAAGAAAGTAAATGGGGGTTATATTTATAACCGGACACCCTGTACATACTACCTTTTGGAATTACAGTGACGATCTATAATATTGAAATTCTGATAAATTTTGTATTCTAATTTATTAAATAAAAAATCCTTTTAACTTATATTTTTTATAAAACAAAACATAACTTAGTTTTTTTTATAAATGGATGATATTTTTAGTTAATGGTCCACATATATTTAAATTAGATTTTTTTACAAGGTGCACATCTATCACGCAATATTTGGATTATCACTTGGGTCGTTTTGCTAATGACATACAAAGTTTTGTTGGTGTGTGTAACACAAAATGTCATATCTACGTGCAATAAAAAAATTGTACATACTACCTTTCGCAATTACAGTAATAATATTAAATTTCTGATAAATTCTGTATTTAATATTTAATAAATAAAATATCCTTTTTACTTATATTTTTTTATTACAAACAACATTACTTAGTTTTTTATAGATAAATGATATTTTTTGTTAATGGTCTAAATATATTTAAATTAGATTTTTTTACAACGTGCACAGTGCACATCTATCACGTCATATTTGGATTGTCACTTGGGTCTTTTCATTATATTTCATAAGAGATCAGCTAATGACATGCGATGTTTTGTTGGTGTGTGTAACACATAAAATGTCACATCTACGTGCAATAAAAAAAATTGTACATACTACCTTTTGCAATTACAGTAATGATGTATAATATTAAATTTATAATAAATTCTGTATTTAATATTTAATAAATAAAATATCCTTTTTACTTATATTTTTTTATTACAAACAACATTACTTAGTTTTTTTATAAATAGATGATGTTTTTCGTTAATGGTCCAAATATATTTAAATTAGATTTTTTTTACAACGTGCACATCTATCACGTCATATTTAAATTGCCACTTGGGTCCTTTCATTATATTTTATAATAGATCAGCTGATGACATACGATGTTTTGTTGGTGTGTGTAACACATAAAATGTCACATCTACGTGCAATAAAAAAAATGTGCATACTACCTTTTGCAATTACAGCAAGGATGTATAATATTAAATTTCTGATAAATTTTGTATTTAATATTTAATAAATAAAATATTCTTTTTACTTATATTTTTTTAGTACAAACAACATTACTTAGCTTTTTATAAATAGATTATATTTTTCGTAAATGGTTCAAATATATTTAAATTAGATTTTTTTACAACGTGCACATCTATCACGTCATATTTGAATTGTCACTTGGGTCTTTTTATTTTATTTTATAATAGATTAGCTGATGACATACGATGTTTTGTTGGTGTGTGTTACACATAAAATGTCACATCTCTTGTCTTGTCTCTCCGGTAGTGTAGTGGTCAGAGTCTCGGCTCGCCGCGCCGTCGATTCGGGTTCGAATCCTCGCCGGGGACACATATATAGGTAGTAGCAAAGAATATTATAGTTCCACTATAGAAAAACCATCCAGTGTTAAAATTTTGAATCTCCTATGGAAGCAGACTTTTCGAGCCTGCTTCCATCGAGCCAGAACGCGACCGGGCGCCTGACCGCGTTGCCAAATTGTTTGCCGTTGGAAGCTGGCTGCTAGGCTAGCCCCGTCGACGAGTTTAATAATATTATAACATATTTTGTTTTGTGACCGCCGTCGCGCACTCTCGCAGTATCGATGTACACCTGCGCGGGAATCGACGGACTTAATACTGTTTAATAATATGGCTTCGAATGCTGGCAATTTATGCCAATATTATGATTGCAGACGAAGTAGAAGAACGGACAATGTTCGATTATTCAGATTTCCCTATAAAAATCAAGCCATTTTAGAACAATGGATGATTATAAATGCCCAGACTTTTTATTGGTTTGACCATAAATAAACAAAATTTTAGATTTTTTCATTTTTCATTAAAAAAAAACTTTTATTAGCAAAGAATGTAGTTTTTTGCTGTTTAGATAAGTCAAACATATTATTTTTAATTGTTGGAAAAAAATTTTGAACGTTAAAAGCAAACTTATTATTGTATTTTAAGAAAAAGTAATTGTAGTGTTTATTTAGGGCGGTAGGTTTATCAACGAATAACATTATTAAAAGATGCAAAAAATTTGCCAATTTTTTTAAATGCATAGAGTTAATTGTTTTTAAATTTAGGAGCACTCGTGGAGTTATGGCAACAGCAGGCTTTATCACTCTACCTAAAACAATTGGAATTTTGGTTATTTATGGTCAAACCCAAGAATTGTTAACCACAGAGGATGTCCAGATAGATTGCATTTTTTCTGCCAACTAACCAATGCTTGTTACGTTACGTTACGTTACCAGAAGTCCCTCAAAAAAGAATTTTGTGCAATCGCAGTGAGCTTGGATGGCTTGGCGCCGAACATTTGGTGACGTCACAAACCGGCAGAATTTTTATCCTGAGCCGGCCATCCTTTGTATTTGAAAATTCTTAGGTCAAACCAATAAAAAGTCTATATAGCATCAAAAAGTGATTTACATTAGGTACAGGAAACCCAAATACAGATTGATAGACAATTAAATTTGGAATTTAATTAGCTACTTAAAAACAGGATTTTCTATATAAAATAAGCGAGTTAAACGGCCCTATTTGTAAGTGAATTTCAAAATATTTTCTGCTACCCAGAACAATACTAATATACAGGGTGGTCCTTTTAAAGTGTTAAAATCCAATATACGAAAAACGGCTTGGTTGAGGGACCCTTTTTAACAGCATACGTAACTTTGTAACTCCTTTCAGTTTTTGGGGGTGGGTGGTAACTTTTAAATGGTAAATGGAAAAGTGGCAATTTAACTAGGAATTTTTTTGTACTACATGGATTTTTCTGAAATTTTCACAGAAGGTAGGGAATAGCCCAAGGATCAAAGTTTATATCATGCCGAAGTGTGCTTTTATCCTGGGGGTGGTTGCCACCCCATCTTGAGGGTGTAAATTTTTTATTAAATTTTAACTACAGAAATCGATAAAGAAAGTAATTTTAAGTAAAATTTCATTTTCATACATTTTTTTCGTAAAACTAATATTTTTCGAGTTATTCGCGATTGAAAGTAAAAATTTTCGACGAAAAAA
>JAHBCN010022303.1:0-13429 GCA_019359885.1 Listronotus oregonensis
TTTTGTAGTAGAGAGTGTAATTTGACGAACTTTGAAGGTTTTATGTTATGATAAATTGATTAATAAAATATTTTTTGGCTTTATTCTGACACTTCGGGTGAATTAAGAGTAAAATTTCTACAAAGGAATATGATTTTTCATTTACTACATTACTGCTTGTTTTTTTACCAAAAACATAATTGGCTGTTCTAAAAATTTAAAACATCATTTTTTTTCAAATAAAATGAGCAATAAAATAATAAAAATTCATTATTACAATTTAGCATTGGCATATAAATTAGGCTATATTATTTTTTAATGTATTATGTATCCCCGCCACGGGTTAAGATAATTTAGAACTTTTCTCATTATAGGTATTCCAAAGGTTTTAAATGTGCTTGTCTAAATTGTAAAAATTATATATTTTTATAATATTTTTAATACCATGTATTTTAAAAGCTACCCATTATCGACCTTCTCTTCATAGAAATGTTTTTATTCAATTTTTTTAATGTTTCAGATATTAATTTAGTGATTTCTTTTTGGTATACATGTGACATAGTTGCTTCCTTCGCCATATTGTCAAAAATTTCTGATTAAAAATTACATAATACAATCCTAATTTTTGAAGGGTTCTATAATTAGATAGTTTGCTTAAAAACATTACCTCCCCCTTTAAGTCTTACTACCTATTAGTGATTAACTTATTTGTATGTAATATTCTAGGAAATTAAGTAAGTTCAAGCTATTTTCTACATTTCCAAAAGTAAGACTTTGTCGTAACGTTTTATATTACAGTGGCGTAGTCAACCTTTCAGGGCGGGGGGGGGCAACGTTTAAAGGGGCGCTCTATTTCTTAAAACATTTTTATTAAAAAAAACACACAACAATAAACAAACAGATCTATATTTGAAACTTTAGGCCAGAAAGGAAAAATAATGACAATATAAAAAAATGTTCTTACCCAGCAGTTTTTTTGAAAATATCTTGTAATTTTTGGCTGTGTGTTGCGCTAACATCATTTTTTTTTCACGATATTCCTTCCTGAACTGAGTACCTGACTTTTTTTTCTTTTTATCCATTTTTACTCTTAACAAGTTTACCCTTGCATAGACAATAAACGACTAAATAACACCACAAAGAGGAGAATATGAGTACCAGAAATAAATAACATACGTTTGAAATCTGCCGATTTGCAATATTAAAAAATAAAGTAAACAATTCTGGAATATATCCAATACCGACACAATAAAAAGAAATGCCGCCACAAACGGATGCCGCGCTCAGCGGCTTTTTCCGCGGTGTTAGTGCTTTTGAAGAGAACAACCGCTCCGCTGACACTGTGGAACAGAAAAATTATTAACAAAAAGTGTGGAGAATTATTATTTTAAAATATGATTTCCAAAATTACACCAGCCAGTAAAAAATGTTTAAAGCACAGCATAGTATGTTGTAAATAATACCTGTTTTATATACGGTAGGTTTGTTTGGGCGCAGGGGCGCTGGTCTAGAGGGGGGGGGCAGTCGCCCCTTTCCCACCTCTACGCCACTGTTATATTATTATTATTTTGTAAATTTTTAAATAATTTTAGGTAGAAAGCAAAGATTTTAAGGCCATCTATACTTTTTTTATGCTAAGACTTTTGGGTATGAAATAAAAATTAACAATGTTTCTCTCCTAGGTCAATTTAGATTTGTTTAAGTTTTTGACTATCCTGTATAAGCAATCTCAAGTTTCAATAATACAACAGTGTTCTAGCAGACATTTTTTAAGCATAACTTGTTTTTGGAAAACCAATGATAAAAAAGTTTCCCATAAGTAGAAAAATTAAGTAGACACACTATATATACTTCGAGCCTATACCTACAAGAGTAAGCCTTGTCGCTTGACAGTGCGAGCATAGGGGCGAGAGGGAGAGTAGAATCACAGTATAACCTTTTTTCCGCTCGAACGCGCTGATTGGTCAACGGCTAGAGGCCAAGCAATTATCACGCAGAGCGGGGTATATTCATATAAGCAAACCCCCAAAGATAAAAGTCTAAAATTTACCAACGTTCATGTATATTCTTTTGCTCCGCACTTTTTTATTCCACCGTATATTGTTTTCTTTTCCTCCACACTTTTTTGATACATCGAATATGTTTTAAGACAATGTATTCTTGTATACTGTTTTAAAGCCCATACCTAATTTAAAAAAAAAACTTTTTAATATCCATAAAGTTTGAATGCTATCGAAAACGAACTATTTTTCGACCCTCTCTGTACATACAAAAATTCTCTTCACACAAAAGCAACTTTACACAAAAAACGTGACTCACACAGGAATTCGGCAGGAAACTTTCAATTCAAATTGGCTAAAATTCGCGGGGGTAAATTTTTCGGACAGGTGAATTTTGGCCAAAGTCACCCCTTAACGACATGTCGCAAGAATCCGGGTCAAAGTTACTTCTCGAGGGTTTTTGGGGGTGCTTATTCCAAATCTGCTCTCGAAACACCAATACGCTGCCTGAGTTGGCTTCGCGGGGGTAAATTTTGGCCTAATTTTACCCCCGCATAGCCCCCTCGTCGGTTGTAGGGTTGTTCCAATGGCGGATTCAGAATCAGTGCCCCCAAAAACCCCCGACAAGTACCTTTGAACCGGATTCTCGCGACCTATCGTGCAGGGGTGATTTTAGCCAAAATTTACCCCGCGAAGCCACCCCCGGGTAAATTTAAGGTGTTTCGAGATCAGATTCGGAATCGACGCCCCCGAAAACCCCCGAGAATTTACTTTGACCCAGATTCTCGCAACCTACCGTTAAGGGGTGACTTTGGATAAAAGTCACCCTCCCCCGATAATTCACCCCCGCGGATTTTGGCCAATTTGTATGCAATATTTTCCGCTGAATCCAAATTCGTAATATAAAATATAGTTTTGCATTTAAAATTTCAAAGTCGGGCCTCATATCTCTTATAAGGCCCCTCGGGCCCAAAATTTGATGGTCCCATTCGACTCCCCGGGAAAAATAACTAAAGGTCCCAGTATCAGAATTCCGATTTTCTACCAGTGTGTGGAATAAATTTGCCGTTTTCAGATTTTTAAACCACCCTGTATTATACTTGCAAAAGCATAAAAAAAGGTGACTCACTACAAAAAAACAAACATAAACCGGGAGGTCTTGTATATAATCTATTCACTTTGTATAGGCATCACAGTATACAATTTATAATAACATAATTAGTAACAATTGATATACATTAGGGCAATTATGTTTCAAAAATTGTTACATCGATAACAAAAAACAATAACGCCAAAAACTAGCAACGTCAAGTGATATTATACAGGGGTAATCGGTGAGATTTAAATTGCCTACTAGGATTCAACCAAATAGTGAATGGTATATATCAAGATAAGAGAAACATATATAAATCCGGATGATTGCTGAGTCATTTGTGTCTTGGACCTCGAACGGGTAACATCGTAAGATGATTTTATGAAAGAGTGTGTATTTATGTATAAAAACAGTGAATAGGTGTCTTAGTTAAGTGTAAAAATAGTGTAAGACTAAAGTGAAATAAGCAAAGTGTGGTAGTGAAGTGAAACAAAACTGTCAAAGGATTTACTCACTAGTGCATACAGTGTCGATCACAAAGTGCCGGTTTATATTAAAGCAAAGGTATGTACAAAGTTTAAAAATATTTCTTAAGTACTAACCTATTTGATTATTTTTATAAAGGAAATTTTAATTAGGGTTATACAATTGACTCGCCCTTTGCTTAAAGGTATTGCGTAATACTACCTTACTTGTGTTATAAGTTATAATTGTACAAAATTTTAAAATATTTCGTAACATTTTTTGGTTACGGGAGGGATTATCCTATTTTTTATTTTTTTAAAAAGCCAACCCCAAATTAAACTCATTTAAATATTAAAAAAAAAGAAATTAAATTAAGGTTTTACAATTCACTTGGACTTTGCTTACAAGTGTAGTCTAATACTACCTTACTTGTGCTACAATTAAACGAATTCTAAAAGTATTTTTAATTTTTTTAAAATTTAACCCTAAACTAAACCCATTTAAATACAAAAGGAGATTTAAATAAAAGTTATACTATTCACTTGGGCTTTGCTTATTCGTGTAGTCTGATACTAGCTTACTTGTGATATAATTAAACAAATTCTTAAAATATTTTACAATATTCCTTAAGTACGGGGAGCCCCAGCCCAATTTTTCTTTTTATTTTAATTTTTCAAAAAGCCAACCCCAAATTAAACTCATTTAAATATTTTTTATATAAAGGGAAATAAAATTAAGGTTTTACCATTTTGCTTAAGCTTTGCTTATAAGTGTAGTCTAATACCACCTTTCTTGTATTATAATTGAACAAATTTTAAAAATCTTTCATAAAATTTCTTGGCTACGGGGTGCTCTACCACGATTATCCCATTTTTTTTTTATTTTTAAAAAGCTAACGCTAAATTAAACTTGTCGCTTGGCAGTGCAAACAAACAGGCGAGAAAAAGAGAAAAAATCACATTATAACTTTTTCACGCTTGAACACGCTGATTGGTTGACGGGAGAAGCCGACCAATTATCACGCAAGGGGGTATTTACCCCGGAGAAAAGCGAAAACTCAAAACCACACCCAAAATTCATAAAAATTAAACAATCGTTATTTAGGCATTAGCTGTATGTAGAAGCCTTACATTTTGCAAAAATGTTTTTAGGTTATATTTTATTCCCCTCCACCCAATTTAAAAAAAAAATATTATTAAACATTTTTTTTGCTTTGGGTTAAGAACTATCCCCTTTAATTATCTAACCAGGTAAAAAAAGTAGTCATTACAACGCCCTCTAAGATAAGTATGCCAAATTAGAAGCGAACCTCTGAACCCAAAAGTCTGAAATTTACCAACGTTCATGTATATTCTTTTGCTCCGCACTTTTTTAATCCACCGTATATTTTTTTTTGCTCCACACTTTTTTGATACATCGTATATGTTTTAAGACAATGTATTTTTGTATACTTTTTTAAAGCCTATACCTAAGTCTTTAAAAAAAAGACCTTTTTAATATCCATAAAGTTTGGATGCTATCGAAAACGAACTACTTTTCGACCCTCTCTGTACATACAAAAATCCTTTCCACACAAAAAAGCAAAATTACACAAAAAAGGTGACTTCACAGGAATTCGGCGGAAAATTTTCATTCAAATTGGCTAAAACCGCGGGGGTAAATTTTCCGGAGGGGTGAATTTTGGCCAAAGTCACCCCTTAACGATATGTCGCGAGAATCCGGGTCAAAGTTACTTCTCGGGAGTTTTCGGGGGTGCTGATTCCGAATCTGCTCTCGAAACACCAATACGATGCCTGGGGTTGGCTTCGCGGGGGTAAATTTTGGCCTAATTATTACCCCCGACATAGCCCCTCTCGGCTGTAAGGGTGATTTGCAAAATTTACCCGCGAATACCCCCGGCGGTAAGGTGTTTCGAGATCAGATGGAATCGACGCCCCAAAACCCCGAGAATTTACTTTGACCCGGATTCTCGCAACCTACCTTAGGGGTGACTTTGGATAAAAGTCACCCCCCCCCGATAATTCACCCCGCGGATTTTGGCCAATTTGTATGCAATATTTTCCGCTGAATCCAATTCGTAATAAAAAATATAGTTTTGCATTTAAAATTTCAAAGTCGGGCCTCATATCTCTTATAAGGCCCCTCGGGTCCAAAATCTGATGGTCCCATTCGACTCCCCGGGAAAAATAACTAAAGGTCCCAGTATCAGAATTCCGATTTTCTACCCGTGTGTAGAATAAATTTGCCGTTTTCAGATTTTTAAACCACCCTGTATTATACTTGCAAAAGCAAAATCACACAAAAAAAGGTGACTCACTACAAAAAAACAAACATAAACCGGGAGGTCTTGTATATAATCTATTCACTTTGTATAGGCATCACAGTATACCATTTATAATAACATAATTAGTAACAATTGATATACATTAGGGCAATTATGTTTCAAAAATTGTTACATCTATAACAAAAAACAATAACGCCAAAAACTAGCAACGTCAAGTGATATTATACAGGGGTAATCGGTGAGATTTAAATTGCCTACTAGGATTCAACCAAATAGTGAATGGTATATATCAAGATAAGAGAAACATATATAAATCCGGATGATTGCTGAGTCATTTGTGTCTTGGACCTCGAACGGGTAACATCGTAAGATGGTTTTATGAAAGAGTGTGTATTTATGTATAAAAACAGTGAATAGGTGTCTTAGTTAAGTGTAAAAATAGTGTAAGACTAAAGTGAAATAAGCAAAGTGTGGTAGTGAAGTGAAACAAAACTGTCAAAGGATTTACTCACTAGTGCATACAGTGTCGATCACAAAGTGCCGGTTTATATTAAAGCAAAGGTATGTACAAATTTTAAAAATATTTCTTAAGTACTAACCTATTTGATTTTTTTTATAAAGGAAATTTTAATTAAGGTTATACAATTTACTCGCCCTTTGCTTAAAGGTATTGCGTAATACTACCTTACTTGTGTTATAAGTTATAATTGTACAAAATTTTAAAATATTTCGTAACATTTTTTGGTTACGGGAGGGATTATCCTATTTTTTTTTTTTTTAAAAGCCAACCCCAAATTAAACTCATTTAAATATTAAAAAAAAAGAAATTAAATTAAGGTTTTACAATTCACTTGGACTTTGCTTATAAGTGTAGTCTAATACTACCTTACTTGTGCTACAATTAAACAAATTCTAAAAATATTTTTAATTTTTTAAAAATTTAACCCTAAACTAAACCTATTTAAATATAAAAAGAGATTTAAATTAAAGTTATACAATTCACTTGGGCTTTGCTTATTCGTGTAGTCTGATACTAGCTTACTTGTGATATAATTAAACAAATTCTTAAAATATTTTACAATATTCCTTAAGTACGGGGAGCCCAGCCCAATTTTTCTTTTTTTTTTAATTTTTCAAAAAGCCAACCCCAAATTAAACTCATTTAAATATTTTTTATATAAAGGGAAATAAAATTAAGGTTTTACCATTTTGCTTAAGCTTTGCTTATAAGTGTAGTCTAATACCACCTTTCTTGTATTATAATTGAACAAATTTTAAAAATCTTTCATAAAATTTCTTGGCTACGGTGTGCTCTACCCCGATTATCCCATTTTTTTATATTTTAAAAAGCTAACGCTAAATTAAACTTGTCGCTTGGCAGTGCAAACAAACAGGCGAGAAAAAGAGAAAAATCACATTATAACCTTTTTCTCGCTTGAACACGCTGATTGGTTGACGGGGAGAAGCCGACCAATTATCACGCACAGTGGGGTATATACCCCGGAGAAAGGCGAAAACTCAAAACCACGCCCAAAACCTAAATTTATATAAAAGTTAAACAATGTTTATTTAGGCATTAGCTGTATGTATAAGTCTTAAATTTTGCAAACATGTTTTTTAGGTTATATTTTTCCCCTCTACCTAATTTTAAAAAATAATATTAAACATATTTTTCAATCCTTTGGGTTAAGAACTATCCCCTTTAATTATCTTACCGGGTAAAAAAAGTAGTCATAACAACGCCCTCTAAGGTCCGTATGCCAAATTAGAAGCGAACCCCCGGAACCAAAAGTCTGAAATTTACCAATGTTCATGTATATTCTTTTGCTCCGCACTTTTTTAATCCACCGTATATTGTTTTCTTTTGCTCCACACTTTTTTAATACATCGTATATGTTTTAAGACAATGTATTTTTGTATACTGTTTTAAAGTCCACACCTAAGTTTAAAAAAAAGACCTTTTTAATATCCATAAAGTTTGAATGCTATCGAAAACGAACTACTTTTCGACCCTCTCTGTACGTACAAAAATCTTTTCCACACAAAAGCAAAATTACACAAAAAAGGTGATTCATACAGAAGTTCGATTAAAATTTTTCATCCAAATTGGCTAAAACTTGCGGGGGCAAATTTTCCGGAGGGGTGAATTTTGGCCAAAGTCACCTCTTAACGATATGTCGCGGGAATCCGGGTCAAAGTTACTTCTCGGGAGTTTTCGGGGGTGCTGATTTCGAATTTGCTTTCGAAACACCAATACGATGCCTGGGCTTGGCTTCACGGGGGTTAATTTTGACCTAAATATACCCCCGGAGAGCCACCCTCGTTAATGGGTGATTTTAGACAAAATTTACCCCCGCGAACCCACCCCCGGTCAAGGTAAAGGTGTTTCGAGATCAGATTCGGAATCGACGCCCCCGAAAACCCCCAAGAAGTCCCTTTGACCCGGATTCTCGCGACCTATCGTTAAGGGGTGACTTTGGATAAAATTCACCCCCCCCCGAATAATTCACCCCCGCGGGTTTTGGCTAATTTGGATGCAATATTCAAATTCGCAATAAAAAATATAGTTTTGAATTTAAAATTTCAAAGTCGGGCCTCATATCTCTTATAAGGCCCCTCGGGCCCAAAATATGTTCGTCCCATTCGACTACCCGGAAAAAATTACTAAAGGTCCCAGTATCAGTTTTCAGATTTTTAAACCACCCTGTATAATACTTGCAAAAGCAAAATTACACAAAAAAAAGGTGACTCACCAAAAAAACAAACATAAGCCGGGAAGTCTTGTGTATAATCCATTCACTTTGTATTGGCATCCCAGTATACCATTTATACTAACATAATTAGTAACAATTAATATGCATTAGGGCCATTATGTTTCAGAAATTGTAACCTCTATAACAAAAAACAATAACGCCAAAAGCTTGCAACGTCAAGTGATATTATACAGGGGTAATCGGTAAGATTTAAATGGCTTACTAGGATTCAACCAAATCGTGAAAGGTATATATCAAGATAAGAAATATATTTATAAATCCGGATGATTGCTGAGTCATTTGTGTCTTGGACGTCGAACGGGTAACATCGAAAGATGGTTCCATAAAATAGTGTGAATTTATGTATAAAAATAGAAAATAGGTGTCTTAGTTAAGTGTAAAAATAGTGTACGACTAAAGTAAAATAAGCAAAGTGTGGTAGTGAAGTGAAACAACTGTTAAAAGATTTACTCACTAGTGCATACAGTGTCGGTCACAAAGTGCCTGTTTATATTAAACCAAAGGTATGTAAAATTTTAAAAATATTTTTTGATTATTAGGAAATCTAGCCGATTATCCCATCTTTTTTTTTTGTTTTTCAAAGCTTACCCTAAACTAAACCTATTTAATTTTTTTTATAAGGAAATTATAAATAAGGTTATACAATTTACTTGGGCTTTGCTTATAAATATTGCGTAATAACACCTTACATGTGTTATAAGTTATAATTGTACAAAATTTTAAAATATTTTATAACATTTCTTGGTTACGGGAAGCATTATCTTATTTTTTTTATTTTTTTAAAAAGCCAACCCTAAATTAAACTGATTTAAATATTAAAAAAATAGAAATAAAATAAAGGTTTTACAATTTACTTGGACTTTGCTTATAAGTGTAGTCTAATACTACCTTACATGTGCTACATTTAAACAAATTCCAAAAATATTTTAATTTTTTAAAAAGTTACCCCAAACTAAACCTATTTAAATATAAAATGAGATTTAAATTAAAGTTATACAATTCACTTGGGCTTTGCTTATTCGTGTAGTCTGATACTAGCTTACTTGTGATATATTTAAACAAATTCTTAAAATATTTTATAATATTTCTTAAGTACGGGGAGCCCCAGCCCAATTTTTTTTATATTTTAAAAAGCCAACCCCAAATTAAACTCATTTACATATTTTTTATTCAAAGGGAAATAAAATTAAGGTTTTACCATTTGCTTAAGCTTTGCTTATAAGGGTAGTCTAATGCCACCTTTCTTGTATTATAATTGAACAAATTTAAAAAATATTTCATAAAATTTCTTGGTTACGGGGTGCCCCACCCCGATTATTCTCTTTTTTTATATTTCAAAAAGCTAACGCTAAATTAAACTTGTCGCTTGATAGTGCAAACAAACAGGCAAAAAAGAAAAAAACATCACATTATAACCTTTTTCTCGCTTGAACGCGCTGTTTGGTTGACGGTCAGAGGCCGACCAATTATCACGCAGAGCTGGGTATACACCTCGGAGAATAGCGAAAACTTAAAACCACACCCAAAACATAAATTTATATGGGAGTAAACAATAGGTTTTTAGGCATTAGCTGTATTTTGGCCTAATTTTACCCCCGCATAGCCCCCTCGTCGGTTGTAGGGTGGTTTCAATGGCGGATTCAGAATCAGTGCCCCTAAAAACTCCCGACAAGTACCTTTGAACCGGATTCACGCGACCTATCGTGCAGGGGTGATTTTAGCCAAAATTTACCCCACGAAGCCACCCCCGGGTAAATTTAAGGTGTTTCGAGATCAGATTCGGAATCGACGCCCCCGAAAACCTCCCGAGAATTTACTTTGGGGGGGGGTGACTTTGGATAAAAGTCACCCTCCCCCCCGGATAATTCACCCCCGCCGATTTTGGCCAATTTGTATGCAATATTTTCCGCTGAATCCAAATTTGCAATAAAATAGTTTTGCATTTAAAATTTCAAATTTGGGCCTCATATCTCTTATAAGGCCCCTCGGATGGTCCCATTCGACTTCCCGGGAAAAATAACTAAAGGTCCCAGTATCAGAATTCCGATTTTCTACCCGTGTGTGGAATAAATTTGCCGTTTTCAGATTTTTAAACCACCCTGTATAATACTTGCAAAAGCAAAATTACACAAAAAAAAGATGACTCACTAAAAAAACAAACATAAACCGGGAGGTCTTGTATATAATCCATTCACTTTGTATAGGCATCACAGTATACCATTTATAATAACATAATTAGTAACAATTGATATACATTAGGGCAATTATGTTTCAAAAATTGTTACATCTATAACAAAAAACAATAACGCCAAAAACTAGCAACGTCAAGTGATATTATACAGGGGTAATCGGTGAGATTTAAATTGCCTACTAGGATTCAACCAAATAGTGAATGGTATATATCAAGATAAGAGAAACATATATAAATCCGGATGATTGCTGAGTCATTTGTGTCTTGGACCTCGAACGGGTAACATCGTGAGATAATTTTATGAAAGAGTGTGTATTTATGTATAAAAATAGTGAATAGGTGTCTTAGTTAAGTGTAAAAATAGTGTAAGACTAAAGTGAAATAAGCAAAGTGTGGTAGTGAAGTGAAAGAACTGTCAAAGGATTTACTCACTAGTGCATACAGGGTCTGTCACGAAGTGCCGGTTTTATATTATCGCAAAGGTATGTGCCCATTTTAAAAATATTTCTTAAGTACTAACCTATTCGATTTTTTATAAAGGAAATTTTAATTAAGGTTATACAATTTACTCGCCCTTTGCTTAAAGGTATTGCGTAATACTACCTTACTTGTGTTATAAGTTATAATTGTACAAAATTTTAAAATATTTCGTAACATTTTTTGGTTACGGGAGGGATTATCCTATTTTTTTATTTTTTTAAAAAGCCAATCCCATATTAAACTCATTTAATTTAAAAAAAAAAAGAAATTAAATTAAGGTTTTACAATTCACTTGGGCTTTGCTTATTCGCGTAGTCTGATACTAGCTTACTTGTGATATAATTAAACAAATTCTTAAAATATTTTACAATATTTCTTAAGTACGGGGAGCCCTAGCCCAATTTTTTTTTTTTTTAATTTTTCGAAAAGCCAACCCCAAATTAAACTCATTTCTATTTCTTAAGTACTAACCTATTTGATTATTTTTATAAAGGAAATTTTAATTAGGGTTATACAATTGACTCGCCCTTTGCTTAAAGGTATTGCGTAATACTACCTTACTTGTGTTATAAGTTATAATCGTACAAAATTTTAAAATATTTCGTAACATTTTTTGGTTACGGGAGGGATTATTCTATTTATTTATTTTTTTAAAAAGCTAACCCCAAATTAAACTCATTTAAATATTCAAAAAAAAAATTAAATTAAGGTTTTACAATTCACTTGGACTTTGCTTACAAGTGTAGTCTAATACTACCTTACTTGTTTACAATTAAACGAATTCTAAAAATATTTTTAATTTTTTTAAAATTTAACCCTAAACTAAACCCATTTAAATACAAAAGGAGATTTAAATAAAAAAGTTATACTATTCACTTGGCTTTGTTATTCGTGTAGTCTGATACTAGCTTACTTGTGATATATTTAAACAAATTTTTAAAATATTTTTTAATATTTCCTAAGTACGGGGAGCCCTACCCCAATAATTTTTTTTTTAATTTTTGAAAAAGCCAACCCTAAATTAATCTCATTTAAATATTTTTTATTTAAAGGAAATAAAATTAAGGTTTTACCATTTGCTTAAGCTTTGCTTATAAGGGTAGTCTAATGCCACCTTTCTTGTATTATAATTGAACAAATTTAAAAAATATTTCATAAAATTTCTTGGTTACGGGGTGCCCCACCCCGATTTTTCCCTTTTTTATATGTCAAAAAGCTAACGCTAAATCAAACTTGTCCCTTGACAGTGCAAACAAACAGGCGAAAAAGAAAAAAACATCACATTATAACCTTTTTCTCGCTTGAACGCGCTGTTTGGTTGACGGTCAGAGGCCGACCAATTATCACGCAGAGCGGGGTATACACCTCGGAGAATAGCGAAAACTTAAAACCACACCCAAAACCTAAAAATAGGTTTTTAGGCATTAGCTGTATGTAGAAGCCTTAAATTTTGCAAACCTGTTTTTTTGGTTATATTTTATTACCCTCTACCTAATTAAAAAAAAAAATATATTAAACAATTTTTCTTAAGCTTTTGTGTTAAGAACAATCCCCTTTAATTATCTAACCAGATAAAAAAAGTAGTCAATACAACGCCCTCTAAGATAAGTATGACAAATTAGAAGCGAAACTCTAAACCCAAAAGTCTGAAACTTACCAACATTCATGTATATACTTTTGCTCCGCACTTTTTAATCCACCGTATATTGTTTTCTTTTGCTCTACACTTTTTTAAAGCCTATACCTAAGCGCTTAAAAAAAAAGACCTTTTTAATATCCATTAAGTTTGGATGCTATCAAGAACGAACTACTTTTCGACCCTCTCTGTACATACAAAAATCCTTTCCCCACAAAAGCAACATTACACAAAAAAGGTGACTCACAGGAATTTAGCAGAAAAATTTTCATTTAAATTGGCTAAAACCTGCGGGGGTAAATTTGCCGGAGGGGTGAATTTTGGCCAAAGTCACCCCTTAACAATAGGGCGCGAGAATCCGAGTCAAAGTTACTTCTCGAAAGTTTTCGGGGGTGCTGATTCCGAATCTGTTCTCGAAACACCAATAAGCTGCCTGGGTTGGCTTCGCGGGGGTGAAGTTTGGCCCAAATTTACCCCCGCATAGCCCCCTCGTCGGTTGTAGGGTTGCTCCAATAGTGGATTTCAAA
>JAHBCN010022304.1:0-13401 GCA_019359885.1 Listronotus oregonensis
AAAAAACCGGGGGAAATTTTTGATCTTTTTTAATTTAAAAAGCCTAAACTAAAGGTAAACTAATTTACTAGACTAAAAGTAAAAAGTGAATCTGTGATCTCTTAGTTCAAAATAAGCAGGTAATCATTATGTTTGTTAATTAACTAAATTTTTAAATTTCATGATTCGTTTTAATCATTTAATAAAGTTATGTTTTTCAAAAAAGTTAATACATTCTCTAGAAGCCATTTTGGGCATATCTTATAACAGGTTTTCCTTTTGTTGCAGCACACCTGATTTTTTTTTCTCTTTTCTTTTCTTAAGACTTCTTTTTCTTGGAGGTGTAGTTGCTGTCTGATCTTAGCATATTCTGAATTTGAATTTTAATGTCCTGCTGCTTGACACTGCATGAGCTCAGGCTGTCTCGAGGCAGTTAGTTTTGGATTTGTATCTAGTCAAATTGATGTGAAAAGTGTTGAAAGACTTTTGATATAAGTAAAGTGTGTGATACTGGGTTGCGATCTTCACGGTAACCAAATTAACATCTTATCTAGATATTTATCGGAAGAATTAAAAAATCCATTTAATATTAGTACAATATTATTGTCAGAAAACATTAGTTTTCATAAGGCGTTGTATCAATTTATGTTAAAGGCAAACATAACAGTTTGAAAAAATAAAAAAACGAAAAAAACATTATTAAAGCCACACAAAAAAAAAAAAAAAAAAAAAAAGGGGAAAAAAAAACAAAAAAAAAAAACAAAACAAAAAAAAACCCAAAAAAACAAAAACAAATATATTTAGATTGAATATGTATTAGATAAACGTTGTTGTATAATTTTAAATTTAAATTTTTAAGTATCTATTAGTTGTAATGTAATTACTTTTTATCCCTTAATTCGAAAAACTTAAAATTATATAATAAACAAAAAAAGTGGCCATTTTGGGTTAAAAAACCAGTCCCCAAAAACCAGTCCCAAAGGGGTTCCCTGCCCCGGGAGTAAATCAGACGACTCTCAGGAAAAAAAAAAAATTTTTGGGGATTAATTGGCGATAAATCCCCCTTTAAACCCCCCTTTTTAACACCCTTGTTTATTAAATAGCTATTAAAAGCAAATCTAAATTTACTGGTAATCCGTACTGCGTAGATATTCCCAGATTAAACAAGCAAAAAAATAACCTTCCCTGCTTTACACGCAATGCATAATAAAATCACACAGACAGAAGGTCTTTTACTTAACAATTACTGCGTTCTCAAACCCTTTTCGAGGTGAAATCGCAGGTCACGTAGACTTGGGGCCCCTCAAATAATAAAAAGCATCGAAATTGATTTTTTGCCCAAAAAGGTTTTTTTCCTTAATTTAAATTTTTTTAAAATTTTCTTGTTTATAAACTAACATTAAATTTCACATCGCTCGTTTGCGCTGCATGATTTTTTCACCACATGAGTCCCGAAAATTAACTTTTACAGTATCCAGCTTTTTTTTTTGCAGGGAAGTGATCAAAAACCCCACCAACCACTTAAAGAAGATGAAATTTTCAGTACGCAAAAAAAAAAATAAAAATTTAAAATTTTTTATATTTTTGTACATGGGAAAAAAAGAAATTTTTTAACATTTAATAAAATTTTTTAAAATACTGAAAAATAATTTTCATAAAATTTTTATTTATTTAAATTTTATCTTTTTTCCCCAAAATCTAATATAGAATATTTTTTTGGGGGGTTTTTTTAAAAACCTAAAGAAATATAAAAATTTTTGTAATTTTGTTATGTATATTTATTTATGCCACTATTAAAAATTTTTTTCGGGGAACGCACTAAACCCAGGAATTTTTAAAAATTTTTAAAAAAATTTTAATGTTCCCCCCCCAAAATTCCATTCTTTTCCACGGACGCCCCCAAAAGCTTTGAAAGGGAAAGGGGCCCCCCCAAAAAGAGGAAATTGATGCTCTACTAGAAAAAAAAAAAGCTGTTGAAGGTAGTAAGATACTCAATTTTTTAAACCATTCCTAGATGCTGAGGGGGTTCTTCGTGTCGGGGGAAAAAAAAGCAGAAAATGGGTTTTTGCATTTAAAACCCCCAAAACCCCCCGGTTTTTTCATTCTAAAGTCCCCTTTGAAATTTTATTAATGATGCTTTTTTGGGGAAAAACCCCGGCAAAACCAGTTTTCTTAACATTAGCATACTTTTGGAAAAAAGATTTGGGTCGTCAATGGGAAAAAAAATAAAAACCCCCCATTGCATGAAGTGTTTTCGGATTCAAGGCCCAGAAGCCGAGAAAAATTTAAGGGGGCAATTTTCCCACAACACGGTTAATCATCACAACAATTTTCCCACCTGGAGGGTTATTACGCTGGGTCATTCAAACCCCAAAAGTTTTAAGGGCAGAGGCAATAAAAATTTAAAAAAAGGGCCACATTGTGTTTGAAAAAAGGGTTCACTGGGCTTTGGTCTCTTTTTTTAAAAAAAAAAACCCAAAAAAAAATCCCCGATTTTTCGTTTAAAATTTTTAAAAGCGACACTTTTTTCCCTTTTTAAAAACTTTTTTCCCCAAAACAAAGAGATAAAATCGACTAGACTACCTTTTTTGGGCGCGCCGCAAAGGCGGGGGGGGCGGCAGCGGGGGAGTCCCCTTTTTCCCTCCCCGCACTCCGGCGGACAAAGGGGAATTTTTTTTCCAAAGGGGGGGGGGGGGGGCATGAAATTTTTTTTTGTTGGACAAGAGGGGGGGGTATGAATGGGGGGGGGCCCCGGCCCCCCCAAACCCCCCCCCTTATATAACGTTTCCTTTTCCTGATTCTCATTTGTTTTCAAAAAAATTTTGGGTTTCCCCCCAACGGGGCCCCGTATAAAAAAAATCTTATAAGCAATTAATACAGTCCGGAAATTAAGAAAAATTTTTTTCCCCCCTTTTTGAAATTGAAGTTCACAAAAAATAAAAAAAAATACGAAATATTATTTTTAAAAATTTTTTTAAATTTAAAAAAAAAAGTTTTATTTAAATATCATAAAATTTTTTTAAATAATATAAATTTTTTTTTTACCCTTAAAAAAAGGTTTTTTAAATTTTTGGGGAAAAATTGAGAAACAAAATTATTTAAAAAAAAATTTTAAAAAAACAAAAATTTTTCCCCGGGGGTTTGAAATTTTGTCATTTTTTTGTATTCATTGACTTACTAATATATTAGAAATTTTTTTGTCGTAACAAAATTTTATAAAATTTTAAAAATTTTTATCACTAACTAAATTTTTACTTTTTTTATTTTTTTAACGTAAATAGATTTACTTTTTCTTCCATTATAAATAAAATAACGACTAAAGTTATAAAACCCAAACTGATGGATTTAGGGATTTAAAAAATTTAAACCCCCCCGTAGCCCCGGGAAATGCCGGAACTTTAAAATAGATTACCATAATCTGATTAACCATTCGACGGTGTTTGCAAAATATAATTCGCACGGTATCTGGATTAGTATGAAATATCAGACCGTTTTTGAGATCCTAAATAAATATTTTTGTGGGTATAAATTGAAACTGCAGGGCTGTGTTCCGGTGAACTACCTGAAGTGGTGTTCTAGGATCCTAAATAAACTCAAAATATTTTATAATGGTAATTTGTGTTTACCTTTTGCTATTGTTGAAAAGTGTTAATATGTAGTGACATCAGTTACGACATTGTAGCCATACTGAAAATATGTCCTGTAATATTTTAGAATATATACTAAGCGACATAGAAATCCGAATACCCAGTTTAAATGATTTTATTTTAATAAAATTTTGTATAAGTACTTAATGAAGCATAATAAGTAAATGATTAAAATATTGCATTGCTTTAAAACCCTTTTACCTTTAATAATGTGTGGATGCACCCGATGTGTTACGCATTCTCCAACGCGTCTAGGCATGCTTCTGATCAGGTGGCCAATGTCCCCCTTTGTGGTATCTCATTTCAGGCAATCACCAACTCCCTCGAAGTGCTCCTAGAGTCTGAGGAGGCGTTGAAATCTCCTACCCATCATACCCACACGTGTTCAATTGGGGATAAGTCGGGAGATCTTGGTGGCCATGGTAAAATGTACATCATTATGTTGAAAGAAAGTCCATTGTGACTTTGCAAATGTGGTCGGCATTATCTTGTTGGAAAGTTGGATTTGCCGGGTGTCAAGATATGGTAAAAGATGGGGTTCTAGAACTTCTTGGATATAACGCTGCCCGGTCATGTACCTTGATAAAAGATTAGAGGTGACCTGGAACCATAAGCTATAACCCCAAACCTTTAACTCCAAAGTGTGATGAACATGCCTTTAACAAAAAACTGTGGATTCCTCCTTTTACCACGTCGCCTTCAACCCGGCCAACCACCCCGTGCATCCCCTAAACAAAATCGAGACTCGTCACTAAAGACAATACTGTTCCATTCCTGATCCCAGGAAGTAACAGGTCTCTGACCCTCTGTTCTGGAGTTAAAGGGAGAACCCAGTGTGGTCGGTATGAAAACAGGCCAAAACTTCCATTCGCCCGGTAAACAGTTCGCATGCCAATAGGTCTCCATGTTCTGCAAACCATTCCAATTTGCAATGGACTTGTAGGGAGAAACGGTTCTAAAACCAATAATCTTAGGAAACGATCTTCACGGTCTGTTGTTCTACGGCGGCGTCCAGTGCCCCTTGCTCTTCGCGTACGGTCTTCTTGAATCCCCTGACAAACCTAACCACAGTGTCTACACTTCTTTGCACTCTAACTGCAATTCCCGAAAAGAAATCCAGCTTTTCCCCAAGTCCCACTTATACGGCCCCTCTCAAACTTCACTGTTGAGAAATCGTACAGGTCTCGAACCAACGTAAAGAATGTCAAAACCAAAATCCGCCAAATTTGGATCTTTACTGCGGGTGCAATATTCATTTTTAGATTGTTAGGAATTTTTAAAAAAACAGTATAAAAACCGAAATCTCAGACTATAAACCCAATTCCATCAATGTTATTTTCAGTAAGATAAATAAATTCACATTAAAATAAAACCATTTAAACTGGGTGTTAGGATTTCTATGTCACTTAGTATACTAAGGAGTAGTAGAAAACTCACTAAAAGCTCCTAGGACGTTAAAAAACGGGATTGAAAAAATAATCCACTAAGTAAACAACACATAAAATCAAGTACACCAGACAACCCCTAAAAAGATACTTTTTATAAGCTTTATAAAAAAGGGCTACAAGCAGAAGTTACGCCGTTAAAAACCGCGGTATGATAAGTAAGAATGAGTTATGGGGGTAAGAATGTGTCTGTGAATTTAAAGATGGGTATACAGGTATTTTGTCGCAGTAAGATGACAAACACTTTTCGAAAATTTAATTTAAAAAAAAGTTAGCTGCTTATTCTATAAGTCAGAAGCCGTAGTGCAGTTAAATAATTGTCGTATAAATTTTTCGCGTCGTGGAGCCCTTCTTAATATATGTCGTAGCCACATAGTAAATTCGGCCGTTTTTTAAAATGGCTAGCCACTTTATAAAACGGGCCTATTCTAAATAATCGTTAAGTTTGAATTGTTTTATAACACGGCTAGTGTTTTAGCCATTTTAAAAAATGGGATCAAATAGAAACATTTCAAATAGATGAATATGATAAAGAAAAATTTCAATTTAAAAGAAAACCAACGACAACTAACCAAAAAATAACCAGAACTAGGTAATAGTTTGATTTTTGTTTACGGTCCCCAAAATTGCTTCCTATTTGGGTCAAACCACGTAATATACATTTATTGCCAGCCAAATAGGATGCAATTATTAGGGACCGTAAACAACAACTTCCAAACTATTACCTAGTTCTTGTTAGTTTTGGTTAGTTGTCGTTAGGTTTTCCTTCTTAAATTGTAAATTTTCTTTTTGAGAAAAGTGGCTCGTATTTGATCAGCCAATTTATAAAATGGCCAACTATAGCCGTATAAAATAATAAACTAAACGGTTTTTTAAATGTGGCGGCGTTTTATAAAGGGCTAGCCATTTTAAAAACGGAAACTATGTGTCTAAATATACATACCTAACAAGATCACGCCATAAAAGTTTTAAAAAATTTAATGCGTTGTTTATAATAATTTTATAAATTTGACAATATTACTCTGATTTATCATTTTTTTATAGTTATAAAGTTATTATGTACAAAGTATTTTTTTAATTTTTATGGCGTTATCTTGTGAAGTATACACCGTGTTCAAAATTAAGTCGGCACTATTGCTAACTTTTTTATTATACGAGATACAAGTTAGGTTAAATTAGCAAAGTTGTACTTTTTACGCTGATTGCAATGACGATAATAGAAAAACAAAATGCAACCCCCCTGATTTGTTGCAAAAATTTTGATAGAGACTTTAATTTTCTATAAAAATTAGTTATTAACATTTTCTAAGATGATAAATAGCAGAGTTATTTCAATTTAAATGCATTTTCCGAACTGGACGCAGGGGCCTGGAATTCTTAAAATCGCATTTTGTAAAAAATTTTATCGTAGTACACCCAAAAACCTTTAAATAAAGTCTGCCATAAAGAATATAATTTTCAAACCTTTTAATTACTTGGGTAAATAATAAACATCGTAGTTTCTTTTTTTTTAATAATAACGATAAGTAAGTAACATTAATAAAATAAATTATCTAAAAATGGCTTTATTGGCATTATCCAAAAAATTTTAAAACACATTTCTTGGTAAATTCAGATATTGTTTGCCTGTTAAAGACCCTTTTATAAAAACAGGTCCAACAATTTTTGATCCAATGAGGCAGCACCATACGTTTAAGCAAAACATCTTTGGGGATTGAAAGGATGATGGCGCAGGAGATTGCAATACTCCAATAATGTTGGTTCTTTCGGTTAAACATGCCTCTATTACTAAAGTTAGTATCAATGTTTTAAAAAAATTAATTTGAAAAACTTTGGTTTTCTAAGCAGCATTAAACAAACCATTGGCAAAAGTTTATACGCCTTTTGTAATCACCTGGCAACAAAGTTTGTGTGGGTCTGTATTTGTGGTTTGGTTCCTTAGTATAGATCAAGATCTGACCTACAGTCTCTTGTGGAGTTTTTACGATAAACTTTTAAATATGCCAAAACATTAATTTCTGTTTGTTGATTAATTATAAAGGTTTTCTAATTTCTACGCTTAAACAATTTTGTTAATTGACAATTTTTTTTTTTTTATCTTGGGACAGTCCACGAAGGCTGATGCCTAAGTACTAAAGTACCGTGGGTGTCTTCAGTGTGGTGAGAGGGAGTTTGTTCACACGGGACTTAAATTTTTGGAGATTGGGAGGAGAAGGAAAAACTTCTTCGGGCAGCAGGTTCCATAGTCTTGACACTCTAGGAATAAAGGAACGAAGAAAGCGGGAAGTTCGGGGCCTCTCTAACTGAACTGTAAAAGGATGCATAACATGTCTAACTTATAAAAAACGAGAATAAGTGTTCTGAATACATCATAATTTTTTAAAAATTTTCAATTAATATTTAATACCCAAAAAATTATTTAGTGTGATGTAAATGTTGTGCGGAGACCCATTTTTAGCGTTTAATTAAAATTATAAGTATTGGAGATATAACTCCGGGAGTTGGGACTTTTTTATCGGAATTTCTACCTCTTCAAGAATCTTTTTTGAAATTTTCGCTATCCCTTATGGTTTTTAAGTTATTATTAAAAAACAAAATGATTTCCTTAATTTAGTTTTTTGCTAATAACAGAAAAAATCCTCAAAACACCTTTCTCAGATTTGCTTTCCGCATCGAAAGAGATATCGCTCATTTTTTTTTAAGCCTTCCAACCATTTTTCGCAGAAAACATACCTCTGGACTAGAATAACATTACTTTTTTAAACTTAACATGGCAAAGTATCTGTAGCCACATCCCAACGCCAAATCAAAAATCACCTGGCAAGTATTAAAACTAGTCCAAGATACTTACACGGCACCTTTACCCGATGATTTATAAAGATAGCAAAGACATTCCAGTACGGGCCCTTTGGTCCCTTTCCTAGGTACATTTTGAATAATGCAACCAAAAATCCCTTTAAAATTTTGTTTGTATATCGTTACGGGACGTTATGGGAAAAAGACCTTTTTCTTCAGATTCACCCGTCTGCCCCACTGCCCCACGAATAAATTAAACCCTTATCAATGTTGAGACAGTACGAAATTATTTTAATTCGTTTTAATAACGTAATGGGAAGGTAGGATGCGTCGTAAATTAATTCTGAAGATGCTGTTCCGGGTTGCATTAAAAAGTTAGTAAGTTGAATGTAAAGGGGTGTTTTTTGTTTCTCAATTAGATCTGGGAAAGTTAGTTTAATAGTGACGAGAAATTCTCATCTCTCTTCCCAACGAGACGAGATAAGAGACGAGAAAACTATGGGGCACATTCCGAGGAAGTAGAACCTGAGTTTTGGTGTGTAAGTAGGTTTTAGGGCACAACTAAAGGAAAAATTCTTAAAACTGCACATTTTTACTTGGAACGCCTTGAACTCTGGACGGTAAGATCGTATATTAAGGGGGTATTTTAAAAGTTTGCAATCTGATTACATAACTGTTTTTGGTATGATATTTACTTCACAGGAAGACTCAACCGAATGTTTAAAATAAAAATTATATTTTGTATTTTGTAGCAATCAACCAAAAAAAAAATAAAAATATTAATTTAAACTTCATTAATTGCCGAAATCGCGGCATATATTCCTTACCGATGTTTTACGTAGTGGGAATTATTTTCGCCCTGACCGTCCCGTTTCTTAAACCTGCAGTCGTTGCGGCGTATTCCCCCACCGCACCAGCAAGCTATTTCATATTTTATGTAGAGGTGGGGTCAAAACTGACACCCATATTTTTTTTCTTTTGATAGCTAGAAGAGTGGCCATTAAAATTGCGTATTATTTTATTTGCAATCATAAAAATAATACCAATACTATTTCGTTAAATTTGCTCTTTAAAAATGCTCTTAAATTGTTATTAAAATAATCGTTATTATGGTAGTAGGGTCGTAAACAACTGTTTATAAACTTCGGAACTATAATATCCACACCCACGACAGTGGGCAGATCATTACCCTTTGGGCAATATTATTAGTCATGCATGGACGAAAACTGATTTCCAACTATAATTTTGACTTTATTAGACTTAAATTGGCAGTGACCTTAAAAAACCTATTAATCTTTTTTTATCTTGTGACAGTCCACTGAGGCTGACGCCTAAGTACTAACGTACGGTGGGTCTCTTAAGTGTGGTAAGGGGGAGTTTGTTCACACGGGACTTAAATATATGGAGATTGGGAGGAGAAAGAAAAACTTCTGCGGGCAGCAGGTTCCATAGTCTTGACACTCTAGGGATGAAGAAACGAAGAAAGCGAGAAGTTCGGGGCCTCTTTAACTGAATTCTAAAAGGATGCATAAAAGTTGCACTACGTATTGCTCTGTTGGGATCTGCCAGAGAAGGAAATATACTGGCCAACTCCTCCCACCAGAAGCCGTGAAAATACCTATAGAAGAGCGACAGATCCCCTACAGCTCGACGGTGGGCAAGAAGAGGTAGCCTTTCTGTGAAAGTGGGATCATTTTTAATACGAACGGCTCTTCTTTAAATGGAGTCCAGAATGCTAAGTGTTCTAGGGGACGCCATTTTCCAGACATAAAAACAATATACTAAAGAGGGTCTGTTTTAGACTACATACAGAGTATACAGATTGGAAAAAAAGAAATACTTTCTAGCTCGAAAGAGGAATCCAAGCTTTTTTGAAGCTGCCGAGGCTATGGATGTAATGTGTTTGTGCCAGTTGAGGTTATTCTCAAAAGTAACGCCGACAAGATTAAACTGAACCAGATTTTTGGCTCCCCAATCCAAGATAAGTTTGAGGTCTTGTGAATGAGATATCTGCATTGACCTGCCTGTTTTCCAAATCAGAATTACATAATGGCTTAAGATATTAAATACTCTACTAGAGGGTACTATCGTCAGCAAAACTATGAGTGGGATTTCCTGAATAACACACATCCCTATTTTAAATAGCTTTAAAAAAATCCCAATTTGATGTTGACATATTTATTTGTCCTTAATTTTGTTTTTTTTATTTTTTTTTTTTTGAAAATGATAAGTCGATTTGATAATTTAGTACAAGTCGATTTTATTAATAACCTTAACACTAAAGTCACAGAGTTTGTTGTATTCTTCTTTTCATTTAACTTAATAATAGATTTTACACTTTGAACAATCGTTGGAGGAAATTTCATGGTTTCCTCTGGTTACTAACTTTTTGGTAAGCAAACATTTTGCCTTACATAATCATCATTGCAATGCTTTGAATGAAAAGTTGAGCATTGATTTTCCCTGATCTTGCTTCGGCATTTGATTCCAAAGTTACTAATATTCTTTTTGATTCCACTGTGACAACTTGAGGATCTAAACAGATTTCTGCTTTTATTACCTGAATTCCTCTGTGTCCTGGAACCTACGCGTGTGTGTTGTTCTTCCGGAAAAGTTTTAAAGCAATATTAATTCATGTAACCAAACCTTTGAAAATCAAATATTTAAAAGTTAATAATGATTTTAATGCATATTATTCACTTTAGGAATAATAGCTGGATTAAAACACCATCATTTTTGACTAGCGCAGAAAAGCCATTTTTCAAAGCAAAATTTCTTGTAGAAAAATCATATTTTCCGCATGCTGCAAGAGAAATAATTATTGGTAGTTAAAATTTGTGTAAGAGAATAGATTAGTAATAAAATAACGACATTGCAAAACATAATCCGCTGTAGTGTTAAAAAAAATAAAGAATATAGAACACAGAAATCATGATATTGTAATATCCCAGTTATTTCGAATTTTTTAAATTTTTGAAAAATAGAAACAACTTGTTGCAATTATTACAAATTCCTTTTAAATTTTACTTTAGACTGGACATATTTTTTTATACTGTTTTCCCAAGTCAAATTCACTTGTAATCTTCCAGTGCTTGGAATATTACCAGAAATTTTTACAAGTGACGATTTTTTTTTTAATTATTCCTAGTCGCTTACGTAAATTTGTGTCAGAGGAAAAAATTCTAGAAATTAATGTAAGATTGTGAGAGATTTAGGAAGAAAATTTAAGACCTAAAAAAAACTATCAAATGAAAGATAAAAACATTTTGGTTATCAAATATAGCCAGTTGAATACATAAATATTTATTCATATGTCAAAAATTATTCCACGTTCTGTAAACAAAAAATCCTATTTTGATTTTCAAACCAAAATCTCAAGTCAATTCTATTGTTTATTATTTTGACATAAATAATTCCACTTATTTAAATCGCCCAGTGTACCCCGGCGGATGAATATTTTCGAAAACATGTTGGGTTGCCATGGTAACTTCCTAATTGGCTTTAAAATGTAGGTGTAATGTTTTTAGGAAGTAAATAATTAAAAAAAAACATAATGTGCTTCATACATGAGCTATGGACAACAATATGAAAGCCGGTCCTGTTTAAAACCAAAAATTCAGTACTTACCAAATCAAAAGTAAAAAATCCCAAAAACTGACAAGTACACCAACAAAATGCACTTCACATAACTCAAAAATCAAACTGTCATTCAAAAAACGTGCCAAAATTCGCGCATGTCGGTCCGAGGTTCGAGTCTCGCACAACGCAACCGATCTTCAGATGTTTTCGGCGCGAAATCTACCGGGCGATTGTTGAGGTTAGGGGGTCAATAGAGAGTTACCGGGCAGGTATTGCCCCCCCGTATCGTTGTCTTTGTCTGACTCGTGGCTGGGACTACCCTCCTTTTTTACCTGTGTGCAAGTCATATGCGTATTCGTCGATGGTAAAGATGTGGGTATGAGAAAAAATTTTTTATTATGAGGAAAATTTTCCATATTTCACTTCCTTAAAATTTTTTTTTTTAAGAACAAAACGAGTTTTTAAGTACAGGGTGGCGCCTTTTCGTTGACCTTACAGGGTACAGCAAAAAAATAAAAGAGATAGAACAAATTTTTATTGTGAAAATTATTTCGTTTTTTTAAACAAATTCAATGGTGAAACTAAATCATGGATAACTTTTTTTGTTTTGGAGATACAGAGTGTTTTTCAAATTTTGTCAATTTGGCCAGGCACTTGTAACTCGCTTGGTATTGGGGATAAAAAAAAATGTAAATAAAAAATTTTGGGGTTTTTGCAGAATTCAGTAGCGTACCTATATTTTTTTTATTGACTTTTTTTTTAAGTTATAACACATATTGGGGTTTTTTTTTTAAAGGAAAACCCGTATTTTTTTTAAAAAAAGGATAAAAACCTTTTAAAACCAAAAATGAAAAATATAGTTTAATGGGTCTGTCTGTAATTTTATCTTGCGTAAATTGGCAAAAACCTATAAAATTAAAAGATTAAAAAAAAGTTTTTTTTTTAATGGGACACCCCTTTATTTCTTTAATAATAATAAAACAGACAAAGATCGATTAAATAATATATGGTTTAATGGGTCTGTTTTAATAGATTCCCAAACGACAAAAACCATAAAAAATTAAAAAAAACCAAAAAAAGAAAACTATGTAATTTTAATATCTCAAAATCAAATAAAAAACATATTAATAATAATATTAAGATACGAAGCAATATAATTTTAATTTATACTTAAAAGGGAGAACTATTTAATTATTTAAAAAAAAACATTTTTAGATAAACTAAAATTTAACATAATTACCAGTAATACTAATATTAAAAGGGTTTAAAAATTTTAAAAAAACAAAAAAAAATTAATTATTTTATAAATTTTAATTACGAAATATTTAGGTCCTTTACAGCAAATGTTCAAATTGCAAACCATTATTTTCTATACATTTTTCGCAACGTTTAGCGACCCCTTTTTTAAAACATTATATATTTTGCAAGTTGGACCCTTTTTTTAAACTGTTCCTAAAAGGGTAATTCATTTAAATTGTTGCTCTTAGTTTTATAGGTTTCGTTTTTAAAAAAACCCCCCCGGGGGAAAAAAAAAAAAGGGGGAAATAGGTGACCTGCCGGCCCCCTTTACTGGCCCTTTGGACCCCACCAAATTTTTAAAAATTTTTTTTTAAAAATAACCTCGCGGCACGGCATTGTGGCAAGAATTACCCTCTTTTGGGGAAAATTTTTATTTTCATTTCCAGGGGGGAAAAATTTTATCTCATTTAAAAATTTTTCCCCAAAAAATTTTAAATTTTAAAAGGGCTTTGGGTTTTTTCAAAAATTAAAAAAAGGCACAAAATTCTGTTCTTATAAAGTGACACCACACTTAAAAAAACCAAAATTTCCCCTTTTGTTCCCCCGTTTACTGTCAAACGGGGATTTCCGTTTGACCAGTAAAGATTATTGTGGCGATTAAACAGCCCCCACTAATTACTCGAACTTCACCCCTCCATATTATCTTTCTGAAAACT
>JAHBCN010022305.1:0-13594 GCA_019359885.1 Listronotus oregonensis
CCCTCTTGTCCTTGGTAGATCTAAAGGATTGTTGTATCTTTGTAATTGGTTAAAAGATCGGTTTTATGTTGTCTCTTTTTGGGATTTTTCTTATTCTATATTCTATCCGTCATCCGAGAAATAAAAGTTAGGTAAGCTCTACAAACGGATGTTGAAGGTGATTTATTCGGGTCGCTGGGTGAAGAAGTATTAAGTCTCATACCCCTGTCAATCACTGATGCCCCATATCCATTGGATTGAAAGGCTTTTCGAGGTGATCCCTTTCTCTTCTAGATTTCTGGCTTTCAGATTTCCGTGTCCGTTCTGTCAACGTTCTTATAATTCCTGTTTTTGACTTGGGTGGTGGGTAAATAGTGCATGTAAATACCTGTCCGTTGTGTGGGCTTGCGGTAAATTGGGCTGATATTTCACCAGATCTTTTGGGAGAACGTCCAGAAAGGCTATTTGTTGGTCTCCTCTGTCTTTATGGTGAATAGTTGCTTAGATGCTAAAGTTGGTGGTTAAGGAACTGGTCAAGTTTGCTTTTCCTGCTAAACAACGGGTTCCAGATGAAACCACAGGGGGGCTTGTAGGCAGCTGAACTTTTGTTTTTTGCTCGAATTTTCCGAGGCGAAAATAATCAAATACTGAAAAAATGTGAATAATGTGAAACCAAACAATTCGAGGGCTTGATTTATTGCTACTTGTACCCCTGAACAATCTACATAATGATATAAAACAAGGCTGGGTTTTTGGGTACTTTTCCCAGCAATGCTTTTAAATACAGCATGTAAATAAAACTTAATTAATAAAATTCCTCCAGCTTCTAAGAAAATTAATAACGTTTATGAGATCATTGATCGGAAAATGCTATCCATCCCAGAAACCAATACTTCCCCACTACCTGGGTTCCCACCAACCCTACCGGTTGTCGCCCATTCTTAAAGCCTAGGAAGTCACTCGAGAATGTTACCATTAAATATTGTAATACTTTCTTTATGTTTTTAAATATATTTATGCCCCGTAGTCCCTGGGTATTTAAATATGTAGTAACTAATAAAGCTGTAAGTAGGGCTCGGCGGGCTTCCTGCTACGCCATCTATCATAGAATTGCCTTCCCGAAAATAGCTGCCCGTTAGGCAAGCCCAAAAAACCTTGACGAGGTCATCTGGGAATATCTCCAAAATCGGTATTTCCATCAGTCGTTCGGTTGGATAGGGAGAGTCATATATGGCTATGAACAGGTAGCCATAACCTGCTGAAAGTTTTTTTTTAATAAGAACATTATTGAAGTTGACAATTTTTTATGAAGATCCATTTTCAAATAAAACATTAAAATATTTGATTTTTCGCATATTATTATATGGTGGCAGCGGTGGGATTATTTTTGGTATATTTGTTTAAAAAAAAACAATTTAATTTATTGGAATATTAACGTTTGTAAACCGAAACAAAGCGTAAATACCTAAAAACTATTTATATAACTCTTTAATAAATAATTCTTTGCTTAATGTGGTTTTAAAAGGAAATTTTTTAACGGCTATTAAAAAAACTTCCTATGGTTTTGACTGCCTGTTGTATTTATTACTTTATTCCTTTTTATGGCATTCACATTTATAAAAAATTACCATATAATATCATTTAGATTACTATTAGAATTGGGTATTTATTTTGATTAAATTTTTTAAGGGGGTTCTGGCTACCTGTTCATAGCCATATATGACAGTGAGTTTCTAACGAACCGTGCCGAGTCCTAGACATGGGTGTCTCCTATATCTGTGTTTCCTATAACTGGTTGCAGGAGTGACGTGGGGTGCTTGGCTAGGTTGTACGTGGGCGATCCTGGAGCAGCTACTATTGGTCTCAGCGGAATATCAGCCTTGTGGATCTTGGGTATTCCATAAAATCGTGGGGTCACCGCTTCTGTGCTTATGATGTTTTCGTACTGTGTGAAATTTTATTTAATAACAAATATATTCGCTCTTTTAAGTGTTTTTCGACCTCGCTCCAAAGAGTTGCGATATAATTCCCTCCCTGCAGTTCAAACAGAGCAACACGTGTTATGCATCCTTAACAGTTCAATTAGGAGGCCCAAATTTCCCTTTCTTTGTTACTTCATCCCTCGAGTGTCTAGACTATAGAACCTGTTAGACGTAAGGGTTTTCCCTCCTCCTTCAAATATTTAGTTTCCATGTGAATAAGCTCCCCCTAGCCACACTTAAGACACCCACAGATAAAAAAAATATTCTTTACATATAAAAATAGTCTTTATTTACAAAAATTACATTTAAATAACTACAAACTAATTTGTATTGTCATGTTCGTCCAATCTTTTCGTTTAAGGGTATTTCTTCTGAGAGTATTTTGCAGTTTGTCCATTTTGTCTTCGGACGGTGAGCACACGTTGAATATTGAGCACGCACCCCAGACGATCAGTAAGGCACCTAAGGCGCCAAATATTAGAGAGGCGTATTGCAGGAACTCTGGAATACTTTGTACTATGCGTAGGTTTTCTGCTAGCTCATCGCTAAGACCGACATGCTGTGCGAAGTAGAACATTGGGACGAAGATTTTCGGCACGTCCCTGTATAATCTAAAAGAAATAAACATAAGGGATTATTTAAATTAAAATAAGCAATACCATACGAAAGGAAGAAGAATATTTTTAATATTTCGTTTAAAATCTCTACAAGGAACTTTATAAAAGAATGTTTTAAGTGACAACCTGTAAGTATTTATCAAAATGCATTGAAGATCTTAACTACAAAGAAACCACGGATGAAAAACTGTTTACAAGAATCCAAGAATATGTAGTAAAATCTTCAAGTAAATTTAATAAAATATCTAAATTCAAATTAAATAAACTTTTGTCTAAATATTTTATATATTTTACTAAACATAGACATTTACAATATTCCGAGCAAATTTCAGTTTTAAGTCCTATTTTTCCATTAAAAGAGAAAACTTTTGTTAAATTTGAACATCATTAAAATGTAGTTACAAACATTTGTTAAAATTTTTATTTAGTATTAATGTAATAAATAATTTTTAAACATTTGACAAATCAAATTTGATAAATTTTTATTTTTTAAACAAAAAATATTCACATTAATATGCTTTTTTGGAAAAAATGGTAATAATTCTAAATAAATAAGGACTGTAATTCCCGCGTCATTATTTTGAATATTTTGACGTTTAATGTGACAGGGAAATTTGTGAAAGCTATGGATGAATATTTCCGGAAATTTTTGTCGTTGCCATGGAGATGATTGTAAATAAAAGCTTCTGATTGGTTGGAAAGAGTAGGTTCAAAATTTTCACTTTTATAAACTTTTACTTTTTACATCCAAATGCTATATCACTAAACAACGTCATTTTATAGTGTGTAAAAATATACAAAAAAATATTTGCACGTTTTAAAAAAATTTAGGGAAAAATATTTTTTAAGATTTTTTTACTCCCTCTACACTAGACGATAAACGATAAAAACATTAGATATAACTGATTTGGTTAAAATCTACCTATTTTGACATTAAGAGTCTACTAACCTAAAATAGCCTAACTTTACCGTACATAAATAAGTTCTTGCTATCTAGCCTAGTTAAAAAGTGAGTTTTCTGCAAAAAAATAGAAGGGTAGGAAAAACATGAGCGATGGCTCATTCGACTCGAATTGCAATTCTGAGAAATGTGTCATGTCGATTTTTTTCTGCAAATTAAAATTGCAATTGTTATTAACAAAAAACGAAAAAAAAGCTATTTTGTTTTTTAATAATAACTCAAAAACTTAACAAGATAACGGGAATTACAAAAAATACTTTAAAAGAGGGGAAAATTTAAGATAAAAAACTTTAAATTCCGAATCTTAGCTTTAATATTTATAATTTTAATTTGTTGCTGAAAATAGAGCTCCGCGCGCTCGTTTCGGGATGAGTGCGCCGCCTCTATAGTGAGTACGGCATCTAAATTAATTTTTTTAAAGCATTAAATATTGATCAAACATTTTTAAAATTATTGTGTTATTTTAGCACTTAAATTAAATGCATCTTTCAAAAAGTTAGCCCATTAATCCTATAAATTTTTGCCTTTTGGATTCCTTGGATTCCTAGGGAAGTAATAGTCCACCTCTGCCGTGGTGGACTATTACTTCCCTAGCTCCAAACATAGGAAAAAAGTGACAAAGGTGCGCTGACCGAAACGGATAAATCCGTTTCGAGAGGTGCCACTCAAGGTCACAAGCAGACAAAGGTGCGCCGACCGAAACTGGTGAATCCGTTTCGTAAGGTGCCCCTGAAGTCACCGGCATCTGGTTTACGGGGAAGGACTAATCCATCCCGAACAAACAGGTGCTTAGGAAGGGTTCCCTGAATCCAAACAGAAGGCGGACAGAACCGCCTTTATAGGAAAAAGGGTTCCTTGGCTTTAAACAGAAAGCGGATAGGACCGTTTTCATATGATAAGGCCGGAGATGCGGCCTCAGAAAGAACATCTGGTTCCTGTAACAAGGACCTGGTAGCTACCCACGTCACTAGACCGGGAGAGGAGGGCATGATGGATCTAATCGTCTGCTTGTCATACTCTCCAGGAGACAGAGACACCAGAACACATCAGAACACATTGTGCTCGTGTCCGGTAGCGACACGAGTAAGAGGAGATGTAAGAACTCTCTCCTAATCTGGTATCGGATTCATTAGAAGTCCGTTCCTATTGGGAGAAATATAAAAAGGTGTGAGCCACAATAGACCGAGCGGTCGCAGTGGAGGGCGTAAAAAGTCCACTCACTTTAAACCTACCTACCTACCTACCCTTCTATTTTTTGCAGAAAACTCACTTCTTGACAAGTCTAATAAATTTCATAGCTTCTAAAATGCTCTGTAGTATATTTAACTAAGAGTAAAATTATAAGTAAAACAAACCTACCCGAATCCACTTATTGGCTGAAGTAACATGTTTAATTGCATATTAGCACCAATATCCATAATTATGCCAGTTTTCTGAAATAAAAAAAAATTGGTAGTTTAATAACCCACGAAACAAATTTATACGTAAAAATAAAAAAAACACTTTGTATAAAAAAACAGTGATCATCGCTTTACACCATTATATTAGCAATCAGGTTCACAAACGTTTCCATGGTTAGAACAATGCAACGTAACGCGCAACGGTTTAACTGTCTTTGTCATAAACTGAAAGCTTCGAAAGTCGATTATACACTGGCCGCTTGTGGAGTTTCCTTCTGCCTTTTATAGTTTTTTTTATCATGGGACAGTTCACGAAGGCTAATGCCTAAGTACTAACGTACCGTGGGTGTCTTAAGTGTGTGAGAGGGAGTTTGTTCACACGGGACTTAAATATTTGGAGATTGGGAGAGAAGGAAAAGCTTCTGCGGGCAGCAGGTTTCACGTCTTAACACTCTAGGGATGAGGAACGAAAGCGAAAGTTCGGAGCTTCTCTACTGAACTGTAAAAGGATGCATAAAAGTTGCACTACGTGTTGCTTTGTTGAGCCGCCAGAAGAAGGAATTATACTGGCCAATTCCTCTGAGCAGAAGCCGTGAAAATACCTAGAAGCGACAGATCCCCTACAGCTCGACGGTGGGCAAGAAGAGGAGCCTTTCTGTGAGCGTTGGATTATTAATAAGACGAACGGCTCTTCTTTGAATGGAGTCCAGAATGCTAAGTGTTGTAGGGGACGCCATTCCCCAGATATGAGAACAATATTCTAAAGAGGGTCTGATTTGGGATACGTACAGAGTGTACAGATTGGAAGAAGAGAAATATTTCCTGGCTCGGAAGAGGAATCCAAGCTTTTTTGAAGCTGCCGAGGCTATTGATGTAATGTATTTGTGCCAGTTGAGGTTATTCTCAAAAGTAACGCCGACAAGATTAAACGACTCTTTGTTCTGCAGAACTTGGCCGCTCATATGTAAGGGATGAGCATTGGCAGACAGCGAACATGACTGTGTTTTCGAGGCATTAAACTGAACAAGATTTTTGGCGCCCCAATCCAAGATAAGTTTCAGGTCTTGTGAAAGAGATATCTGCATTGAGGTCAATGCAGATATCCATCAACCACCATGTAATTCTGACTTAGAAAACAAGCGCAGGTGCGCTTGTTTTCTAAGTCAGAATTACATGGCACTAGAATGGAGCGTACTATCGCCAGCAAAACTATGAATGGGATTGATTGTGGGAGAGAGACGATCGCTTATGTGTAGAAGAAACAGAGTGGGTGCCAGCACTGAGTCCTGGGGCACCCCAGCATTAATTTGGTAGAAGCTGGAGGAATGACCATCTACATTAACTGATATACGTCGATTAGAAAGGAAACTGGAAAGCCAAGAGCAAAGCTTAGGTGAAAGACCGTAAGAAGGAAGATTGTTAAGAAGCCCATCATGCCAGAATCCATATTGTCTATCATGATTCAAAGATTAGGGGTGGAAAAGAATTTGTGCAAAAGTTTTGACTTATATTTTTGGCAAAGGACCAGAAATCTTTACTGCCATTCGAGCAAGAGAGAACTTTATCTTTTATCCGATTGTTAAAACGGTCTTTTGCTTCTGAGATGGTCTGATTACACTGATTTCTTGCTTCGATGCTAGCCTGTCGATTTTCGGGATTGGGCTTTTGAAGAAACTTTTTGTGGGCTTGAATTTTTAAAAGTCTGGCTTTGTCACAGGATTTAGAAAACCACGGTTTGTGATTTAAAGTTATGGGGTTCTTTTTAGTGTGGGGAATATAGGTCTCAATGCCTAGTTGAATTGTTTCGGTAATTTGTTTACATATTTCGGAAGGATTGTGAGTAGAAAAGCAGGTAGGATCCCAAGGGTAGCTGGCGAAGAAATCTCTCAGACCATCCCAGTCGGCCGAGTTGTAGTGCCAGACGGTTCGTGGCGGCATGCGTTCAGTATAGTAATATAAAAATAATAGTAATATAAAAAATAATGAAATTGCCTGGAAGAAATCTTTTAATACTGGATATCGGAAGGTGCAAAATGAATGACTCCAGCGCCCTTAGGAGACTTCACAATGGCCGTCAGAAAGGAGCAAAACTAGTGTAATTTATTTTAAAAAATTATCAACCTAAATTAAATAGTTCCGACTTTTTACATTTCCATTACGTAAACAAATATTTTCGTCCGTAATAATACTAAAATGTATTATTTATAACATTAGGTTCATAAAGTTTTACTTTTTTATATCCGATGACTTTGCCACAAGGAAAATAATTTTATAGTGTCTGTGTTTCGCACACCATACACAAAAATTAAACTTTTTTTTAAATTCTACAATTGGAATAAAAATATTTAAATCAAATTTAATTCTTTTGCTCTAGATAAAGCTATCGTTAAAATCTAAAAGAACATTACTTTGGAGGCAAACAGTTATTATTATTCCTATTTTAGCTCCGACAAAGTTCGTATTTTACGTCGACGTATGTTTAGTTTTGCAAGAAGGGATGAATATAATCTACGACGGTGATATCAAGGGTCCCATACAAAATACATTACGTTCATCGAAGACGCGAGAGCTACCACGTGTTTTTTTTTATATATTGACAAAAAAATAAAGAAAGTTTTAATCAAATAGCTCAGCGAGTGTATAAAACCCAATTTTTTGTTTAAAAAAACTGTACGAATTTTTCTTAAAAAAAATTGAGCACGAATTTATATACAATATAAAGGGTGTTGAAAAATGCATGGTCAAATTTCAGGTGGTGATTCTTTCTGGAAAAATAAAAAATGTTTTTATATACATATGGGTACGAAAATGCATACTTTTTAAGCTACAGGGTGCTAAACTTTTAAAAAATTTTATTACACTAAATACCCTGTTACTTCTTTTAATAAAGGCCTTGTTTAGATCTAATTAAATTAGTATTATTAAGTCCAGGGGAGTCTCGGGGGACACTTTATCGAAAATAATTGTAAAAGGAATGTACGCCACTGATTTTTTAAAGTTTTTTTTTTTTTTTTAGATTAAGCAACTAAAAATATAACTTTTTTATCTCTGATTTTTTTGTTTGCTTCGTTTTCAAGAAAAAAACAATTCATTGCAAGTTTCTGGACGCCACTAAAAAACTTTTAAGATTACATTTTGGATTGTATAGTTGGATCATTTTTAAAATGAAAATTCGGTGCCGTTTGAAAAGAAAAAAAAAAAAGTAGCAAAAAAGATTTGGCGGCGCCTTTGCTTTTTATAATGTGCCGCTTTCCGCAGGTGTCTGTAATAATAGTCCAGGCAGTCAAGCTTAAAATAGTGTCATACCCCGAATTTTTATATATGCACCGATTTTCTTGAAAATTTGAATAGAGCTAATCTCACCTCCATATCGAAATCTATATGTGCAAGGTTAATGTTTTAAGGGTGAAACACCTTATAAAGATTTATGGTTTTTCGGCTTTTTTCGATTAAAATGTCTTTTATTTATGTAGGATAAATATCCTTACGTATTAAAATATATAAAATTGGTGTATTTTGAAATATCAACCCTTATAAATCTTTAAAACTACCCTTGTGATGAAAATAATATAGATAAAATCTTTTAACGATTTGTAGCATTACAATTGTAAATTTATGAAAAAATTCATAGCATTTTAATAAAATTATTGGTTACCACTTTTCAACCCCTAAAAACTACCCCTTTGCAGAAAATAAAATAAAAAATATCTAATGAATGCAAACTTTTAGATTTTGTGTAATTTTAGTATTACAGTTTATTAACTCTACTTGAAATACTTTTTAATTGTCTACATCCTAGCAACCCTCAAAAACCACCCATTTGACCAAAAATAAAATAAAAAAATATTTTTAAGTCATGTTTTGATTTTAAATTTTGTTGGTTCTAAAGTTTATTCTATGAACACGAAGTATTTTTTAATATATAGTGGATATACATACATAGTAGGTCTCAAATGCACCTACAGACAACCTAGTGTCAACAGAAAAAACTAGTGCGCCAAAATTTGAAACTTTTTTTACTTTAAAATTGACTAAAAAAAATCAAAATCTTATTTTTTGTGTAACTCTTTTAATTTTAAAGCTATCACATCCTACAAAAAATCATTTTAAAGGTTATTTTCAGGGCTACAAGTCTATGTATGTTAGAAGAGCTTGAGACCCTTCATATTTTATAGGTAAAGGGTCAAAGGGCTACGGAAAAGCAGTCCTCGCACTATAGTAAAAGTTTAAATCGGTTATAACCCCCGTAATTTTCATGCCAAAAAAAAATAGAAAAAAAAATAAGCGTCATAAAAAATGCTACTCTTTTCTACTCTTTAGATTTTTTTCGTATCTCTTATGGTTTTGGAGTTAAAATGAGAAAAATTTTTTTTGAAAAATCACAAAAAAAAAACATATAATTTAAGCTCATTTTTTTTCAAAACTGTGCATCTCTTAATCAGTAAAACTTTTAGATATCATAAATAACATACAAATAAAGTAATTGCTGCAAAATATAGTTTAATTTTGATTTTGAATGAAGTGACATTAGTTTTATTGGATTTTTTTTATTAGTTGTAACTATTTTACACCACTGAAATTTCGTAAAAAATTTTATCGGTGCACTTAAAGGTTTTATGCTCTATAAAAATTTTAGACTTTTGTTAAAGAATGTACCCTTATTTGAGGTTCTACAATCGTAAAATGAAAGATCTTCAAGCAGCTATAACTTGCCTTATGTAGAATTTTAAGATCTTTATAAATAGCTTAATTTCTTTGTTTTTTATAAGCTTCATTTTCGTTTATTACACTTTTCTCGATAAAACGCATAATTACAGAGCTATTCGTAAAAAACAATTAAAAAATGAGGTTTTTTTAACAAAAAATCGCACCTTTCAATTGCGAATAATTCAAAAACTATTGATCTGGCGAAAAAACTTATATGTGAATTTACTTTTCAAATTTCTCATCTATCGATTTCTGGGGTATTTTGGGTAAAAAATTGCCCACCCCGAGAAGGGGTGGCATCCACCCCAGGGGTGGTTGCGCACATCGGCACCATATAAATTTTGCTTTTCGACCATCCATCTATCATCTGTCAAAATTTCAAATAAAAATATATTAAAAAATCGGACTGGACTATAATGGACCATATAAAAAGCAAAGCCGACCGACAATAAAAATTAAACCTTTTTGCTACTTTTTATGTTTTTTTTTTTTTCTTTTCAAGGGAATTTTCATTTTAAAAATGATCCAACTATAATTAGAGTTAACTATTAATTGGGTCCAGAGACTTGCAATGAATTGGTTTTAATTTTTTTTTCTTAAAAACAAAGAGGGACAAAAATATTGTGATACTAAAAAGTAGTATTTTTAGTGGCTTGATTAAAAAACAAGTTGCAAAATGTCACTGGCGTACATTTTTTTTACAATTATTTTTGATAAGGTGTCCCCTGAGACGCCACTGGTTGCCAGTACACTTTTTCTTTATTTTCTTATGATTGGCAACAGTGATAATATGTTAAATATGAGCACAGCTTACTTACTAAGTAAGCTGTGATATAGCGTAAAGCGTAGCATTGCATCGTTGTTTCTTGTTTTGTTTGCTCGTTGTGGTGTGTGCACCACCAAAGGAACCTATAATATATCAAATGAACATTATTGCCGAATGCTGTGCGCCATTTTATTGCCAATGATAGAAACAAATTTTATCTTAATTAGAAAGCTACAATACCTTGTACTTTTTTAATCGAATTGAATAGTTATTTAAAAAAATCACTTTGAAATAAGAGACGTTTAAGAAAAAACACTGTATAAGCTAGAATTTCTCCCAAAAAACAAGGTTACTATTAGTGATGAGCAAAGCAAGACCAAGACCAAGACCGGGCTAGTCTTGGTCTTGCAAGCCAAAGGTCTTGGTCTTGGTCTTGGTCTTCACAACCCGGTCTTGGTCTTGGTCTTGTCTGCAGAGTCTTGCTGTTTCTTTTTTTTTGGTAGTAATAATTTAAAAAAATAAAATAGTTTTTTTAATACTTATAAAAAATAAAGATGGGGACTATATTTTTTGCTTTAAAATTTTAAATATACCAATTTTAACCTACATGTACATTTAAATTATTTGATTAAAAAGGATATTTTAAATGTAGGGTTTATTTATTTATAGCGCTTTTATTTTAGTGATAGGAAATATTTAAATTTTTTTGAAGAAGATATAATTACAATACTGAGTACTCTGAGGGCAGAAAAAAACTTAATTTCAACCAGATGTGAAATTTCCATGAAAATGATTCTGATATGTAAACATTGGTTCTAATTAAAAAAAAATGGTATTTGGAAGCTTTTCAGTTCAAATAAACTTCTATGTTCAAATTAGTCAAACATTTGCCGTACAAAGTTTGTACAAATACTTATAAACATTCTGCATATACAAGATGGCTCGATAGTGCGACAAAGATCGATATATCCGAAACCGTTCCTAATGGTAACTGAATATACAAAAATTATGGAAAAAAAGGGTAAAATGTAAAATTATTTTCTATTTCAGAACCTTCCAAAAATCCACTACCACTCAAGATAACTTCCTTATTTTTAGCTTTTAACCTAAAATAGAAAAATTATAGCAAAAAATTATTTAAAAATCGCTTCCCGTAATATTATGCTGGAAATTTTGAACTGTCATATAGGTACAATGTCGACGTAGATGGTTTTTATATATCTTTTCGGTTTTGACAAAAATGACGTCATCATTATACTTTTGGCATTTTTTGACTTTTCCGTCTAAACCGAAGTGAAATTTAAAATTGTAAAAATTAAAAAGTATTCCTACAAAATGACAAATATATTTTTTTATTAAACCATCACTTTTACATTTATATCTTGTTTAAAGGAGCACTAATGATGCCACTTCTACAGTGTGGCACAAAAATAATGTTTTCCTGGATTTTGGAAATTTTTGATCCAGTAAGTGGCATCCCTAGATACCTAATTAAAAAAAAAAATAGGAATAGGTAAGTAATTTTCAGCTTCTATAACTTTTGTACTCTTAGTTTTTCTCTGTCGTAAACGGTTTTGGAGATATCGAGCTTTGTCGGACCATTGAGTCACAATCTTATTATTTTTGAAACATGTTACTGAATCTACTAGTTATCGTTTTTAGATAATTTTATTAAAAAAACGAAGTGATCATTTAATTATTTTTTATTAAAAACCTGTTACCATAAAATAATCGCCTTTTTAGGCAGTTCTCGACACTTTTTTGTCATGTCTGAAAGAAATACCTCTGTATATTTGAATATAAAAATTGAATATTAAAATTTTAAAAAAAAAAAAGGGGACAAAAGGCAAGAGTCTTGCAGGTGGGTCTTGGTTTGCGTAGTCTTGCACCCCTTCTTGGTCTTGGTCTTGGTCTTGCATACCCCGGTCTGGTCTTAAGGAAAGTCTTGTTTGGTTTTGCTGCAAGACCAAGACCAAGACCGCAAGACCAAGACCGGTCTCGCTCATCACTAGCTACTATTTTTAATTTTTTTTTTAGTTTAAGGTCGCAATATTTTATGCTCTTAGAAGGAAAAAATCAAGCAAAAAACTTCTTTATTATAGTAGCAACCCTACAACCCCTTCCAAAAAGATGTTATTAAACTTATTGCCTTTCGTTTGTGTGACAAGGTCTTTATAAACCCAATTTTTTTTTATTAGGGTTGGATTTATTTATGGACTTAAAAAAATGTGGCTCGAATATTTTATACGTCAAAAAAACTTGGGTTTAATGTCAAAGTATAAAAATAAATATAAAGATAAACCAATCGATGGGGTAAGATATTTTTATTCGGTAACTGGATGCATTGAAAAAGATAAGAAGTTTTTTTTTAAGAATATATTGTCAATTTCCTGCAGACAACATCTAATAGACCATCAGCCCAGCGTAAAAAAACAGGACCAATCGTACTCAGTATGCTTTGGTGAGTACTGACTACTCACTGATCATTTATTGATAAGTTTTACAGGATAACTGCGGTTTATTGACTAGAAAATAGACTTATAAAGTTCAAAAAAAATTTTGGAAGAATTTATACTCAGTATGCCATTCAAACCAAATGAAACTAGAGAGAAATTATTATTGAAAAAATGACATTGTTCATGGGTAAGAAATTAAATCTTACCATTGAAGCCTTACTGAAATCACATTCAGTAAAGCCGGCATCAAGTTTTACCGGAGTGAGTAGTAGATATATTATTAAGAAGGAAAAATTCCCCACAATCAATCTTGGTGTATACAAAAAGTATAGCTCCGTTTAAGACAGTTTTAAGAAGTTATGCCGTTCTCTATGTTGTCCACTATGGCTTTCTCCCTAGACGCGTTTCGCCTGCCATACGGGTCTTGTCAGTAGTGGTGTAGCGAGTGCACAAAGAGAAAAAGTGTCTTCTAATAGAACAAATTTCATTGTTTATCGGTAAGATATAAAATCTTACCATTGATACCTTACTAAAATCACCTTCAGCAAAGCTGGCATCAAGTTTTACCGGTGCGGGTAGTAAATATGTTATTAGAAAGGAAAAATTCCCCACTGTCTTGGTGAATACGAAAAGCATAACCCGTTTTAAGACAGTTTTAGAAAGATATCCTGTTCTCTATGTTATCCACTATGACTCTCTCCTAAGGCGCGTTTCCCGCCTTAGGGC
>JAHBCN010022306.1:0-13437 GCA_019359885.1 Listronotus oregonensis
GCATAATACCGTGTACTTGATCAAGCATCCGTAATATTATAAGCGCAAATAACCCCATTTAAATCAACTAAAAAATTAATTTCCTATCAGATCGGTTCTTACAATTTTGATAGTTGTTTTACATTATTTACAAACAATATTATAATAAAAGAGAAACATGTCATCAAATGTAGGTTAATTACTTAGTTAAAAAAATAATAAAACCTGTTTTCCTGTTGGTTTCGGACAAAATGGCTGCTGGACGACGCCCTGCTTCTACACTGGTAGTGGTCACGTGAAGAGCCAAACCATACAGGAACGATTGTCGAAACTGGATGAATTTACCAAAACGAAAAAACCGTCAAAACCCTGTTTGAAGAAAAACAGTATTAGGACCCTTAAAATTCGTACTAAAGACCAAACAATTTATAGTGATAATAAACTCAGTATTATACAGATATTTATGGGTATTTTAAGTATGAGTTAACTCACCATAAATGCGGGTTACAGGCTACCAACGGAAGAAGTCAGTGGCTACTCCTACAGAGGAAATGAACATTGCACACTGCTATAAAAAACACCCAAAATTAGCAAGATGACTTGGATAAAACTAGATTTGAAAATTGAAAGAAAATAGTATTTATCACTATATTAGAATTTTAACATACCTGTTTGCAAATCAACCGTTAATAGTCCTGATAAAACATTACCAGTTGACCATAGCACGCCATACCACAAGAAAATATGCAAATTTTAATGCATCACACGTGAATTTGGCAGAACCGCCATTAGGCAAAAACCGCTTGAGCAGGAAAAGAGAACCTGTTGTCTCGCCGGTACAATATCTGCTGCCCGGAAACGAGAAAATCGTACCCACATATCGAAGTACTTGTGTGAATATTTCTACTGAAAATCGAAGACAAATTGTGGCAACACAGCGACTTGTGCGGCCGTGTAGCTTCACCACCGAGGCGTTATCAGTAAAGCGATCTGAAACGGCTTAAGTCAAGCAGGCGTCACGTGGAAAAGGGCAGCGGTGCCGCAATTATTACTTAATAAAACAGGTTAAGAAATCGTTAAATTTATTTGTATAAGAAAATAATTATATTGCCGTTGATACTAATTGAATATAATATTATTATGATAAAAACTATATAAAAAACAAGTTGTAACTTTAAACGCTACAATATATATATATATATATATATATATATATATATATATATATATATATATATATATATATATATATATATATATATATATATATATATATATATATATATATATATATATATATATATATATATATATATATATATATATATATATATATATATCCTTCAGATACATTTTAAAAACACCAGGCACAAATGCAAAAATACTATACAAAATGTACAAAAATAGAAACTGTACAAAATAGAAACTAGTCGGTACTAATGGACGACCTACAATCGTACACGTCGTCCATATTCTCACGACTACAGTCGTATGACTACGCATCCAGCGGACGGCCAGCTTTTTTTTCCTACCAAAATGTTGTTTAAAATACACTGCTCGAAAAAAATTATGGGACACTTTTTAATAAACTTGTAAAATAGCTAGATTTTTAGACAAAAAGTTTATATACCTTAAATTAAAGGTCTTGTAAAATGTAATTCATGTCAGATAAAATTTCTTGCGATATTGACGCTTTAAATTTTAAAAATAATCGTTAATATTCCAAAAACTATAAGAGATACAAAAATATATGGAATAAAAAATACAGCTTTCTAAATTGTCTATAAAAAAAGTTATATAAATATATTTGATAGAATAAATAATAAAAGAGATATATTATATATTCGGCACTTTGTTTTTTGTTCCTTTTATAATTTGTAAGTTTTTTCTTAGGAATAAATGATTAATCAAATGACACATTTTTTGATTTATTGTAAGAAAATGTGTGTCTTTTGAAATATGTAAGCTTGATCAGAATGTAAATAACGCCTTAAAAGTTACAAATATACTAAGAGTGATCCGTTAACTTTTTTGGGCAGTGTATTGGATTATCCTATTTTATTTTTAATTTGTTATACATTCGCACCGCGAATGTATATATAGGACAGGGGTGTTGTTGTCACTGGGTCGGTGTCGCTTTTTGCTTTTGGTTGGAAAAAAATTCATAATAAAAAAACGGTACGAGCTAGAAAGTTTAAATTTTCAGGAAAATTGGGGAACTTAATGGGGCACATGTCGAAAAAAATTGAAAACAATTGAAGATAGGAAAATACAGGATTTGGCAAAAAATGTGACTTTTCAAAAATCGAGGTGAGCGTAATCAATTATCTGTCCAGGGTTTTATTTTATCGAAACGAAATTTTGCACACAGGTCAGAATTAGTCCCGTTCAGAACCCTATTGATTTGGGGCGCGATCCGATAAATAAAAAAAAATGTATCGACGATTTTCAATGAAAAAATTGACCACCTTTGGGCACCTGTAGCTCGAAAACGGTACCTCCGATCGACTTGCGGTCAGTAGATTATGAAAGACCCACTTTAGGACACAAAGTGCCCAAATGGTCCTCTGTTTAAAAAATGCCCTCATCTAGGAGAAATTTTCTAAAATAAAAATCATGTCACGTTTTCGTCCCATTTTGGCATGTTTTTAATTTTTTTCTCGAAAATGTGACCTCAAATCGAGAAAAGGAATATGTCACCCAATTCCTTGCAGCAAACTCTATAATTATAGATATACAGCTTGCTCGTACTATTTTTACAGGGTGTTTTATAAGGCTTGAAAATTTTCGATTTTTTTCGAAAAAAACGGACATTTTTACACATTATTTTTTATTACGGAAAAACTATTAAAGCTAAAATTCTAAAATAATTCTGGCATAATGTCCTATATTTGCTCTAAAACATATTCAAAATTCAAGTCGTTTAAGTAAATACTTTCGGAGATATGAATTTTTAAAATTCACGCAAAAAGTGTCGACTTTGATCGTAAATTGCCGCTTTATTTCTAAATTTAATCAAAAAACCTTTGCGCCATCATTTAGATCGTCTAATTGCCTTTTAAGCATGTATTTACTATTTTTTTCTATGACACTTGGCAATGGGTGAAAAATACGTTTTAAAAAAAAGTTACACATTTTTGCCTAAAAATCGCGACTTTTTTCGTCCATTGAATTTGAGTAAGTGAGCTGTGACCTCCGATTTCGATAGTGTTTTTTCTACCCTGCGTTGAATGTATACAAGCACGTTTAAAAATTATCGAGCAAATGCGAACTGTCAGTTGGATTTAAGCTTGTGTCTATTTTTCGTAATATCTAAAAAAATACGGTTTATAGGTAGGGAAAAATTTTACTTGGATCGGAAAATTTGGAATTTTTCAGTACCCTATGCACAATTTTATACGAAACTGTGTCGTATTTTAGTTCAAAATCTCGCTAAAAAAGGCCATTCTGGGACATTTACGAGGGACGATCCAAATTGTTTTGCCTGGTCATATGCAGTGCCTTGCAGCTGTTACGTATTAGTATTATATACAGAGTATTTAAAAGGACAAATAAATAGGTTTTTCGTACACATTATACAGGATTTATTAAAAGGCATGTATTTTTGGCAAAAGTATGTTGATTTTAGTCCTATACAGGATGTTATTAATGGTTCGGGCCAAAATTCTACAATTAGGATGTGTGATATTATACAGCGTGTTTCGGTAAACGCGTTGTTTTATTAAAACATTTAAATTACATACAGGGTATTTAAAAGGTAAGTTTTTCTGATATATTCTACAGGGCATTATAATAAACAAAAATTTAACCATATAATTTGTAATTATATACAGGATTTTTTAAAAGTTATGTAATTTTAGCAAAAGTGAAGGATTTTAGGATTATACAGGATGTATGATATTATGTGAGGGCTTATAAATTATACAGTGTGTGTAAAAGGGTAAATAAATTGGACTTTTTAACACATTATACAGGGTATTACAAAGTTGTACATTTAAAATCTGGTTTATACTGGATTTTTCTATGTGTTTTGGCAAACATGATGCCTATAATATATACAGGGTATTACAAAGTTGTAGATTTAAAATGATGAATTTTTATTTGTGTTTTGGCAAACATAAATATTTAATTTTTTTAAATATAAATATTATACAGTGTGTATAAGAAGTTAAATAAATTAGGCTTACCCATACATTATACGGGGTATTACAAAAATCATCAAAAATTGGTTGGTTACTTTCTGTTTTTTAATTATAAATTATACAGAGTGTGTAAAAAGGTAAATAAGTTGGACTATTTTATACATTATACAGGGTATTACAAAAATCACCAAAAATTGGTTGGTTACTTTCTGTTTTTTAATTATAAATTATACAGTATGCGTAAAAAGGTAAATAAGTTGGCCTTTTTTATACATTATACAGGATATTATAAAGTTGAAGATTTAAAATGCTGGATTTTTATACGTGTGTTGGCAAACATGAATATTTTATTTTTTCAAATATAAATATTATACAGTGTGTTTGAGAAGTTAAATAAATTAGGCTTACCCATACATTATACAGGGTATTACAAAAATCATCAAAAATTGGTTGGTTACTTTCTGTTTTTTGATTATAAATTATACAGAGTGTGTAAAAAGGTAAATAAGTTGGACTATTTTATACATTATACAGGGTATTACAAAAATCACCAAAAATTGGTTGGTTACTTTCTGTTTTTTAAATATAAATTATACAGTGTGTGTAAAAAGATAAATAAGTTGGACTTTTTATACATTATACAGGGTATTACAAAGTTGTAGATTTAAAATGCTGGATTTCTATAGGAGTTTTGGCAAACATAAATATTTTATTTTTTTAATTATAAATATTATACAGTGTGTTTGAGAGGTTAAATAAATTAGGCTTGCCTATAATATATACAGGGTATTACAAAGTTGTAGATTTAAAATGATGGATTTTTATACGTGTGTTGGCAAACATGAATATTTTATTTTTTCAAATATAAATATTATACAGTGTGTTTGAGAAGTTAAATAAATTAGGCTTACCCATACATTATACAGGGTATTACAAAATCATCAAAAATTGGTTGGTTACTTTCTGTTTTTTAATTATAAATTATACAGAGTGTGTAAAAAGGTAAATAAGTTGGACTATTTTATACATTATACAGGGTATTACAAAAATCACCAAAAATTGGTTGGTTACTTTTTGTTTTTTAATTATAAATTATACAGTATGTGTAAAAAGGTAAATAAGTTGGCTTTTTATACATTATACAGGGTATTATAAAGTTTACGATTAAAAATTGGTTGGCAATTACTTTTTTTTTTAATTATAAATTATACAGTGTGTTAAAGGGTAAATAAATTGGCTTCCTATACATTATACAGGGTATTACAAATCATCAAAATTGGTTGGTTACTTTCTGTTTTTGATTATAAATTATACATATGTGTAAAAAGGTAAATAAGTTGACTTATTTTATACATTATACAGTATTATAAATTGTTGAGTATGTTTGAAATTTAATTATAAATTATACAGTATGGTACAAAATAAATATAGTTGGACTTTTTTCATATAATATTATACAGAGTGTGTAAGAAGTTTAATAATGGCTTTTATACATTATACAGGGTATTACAAAATCATAAATTGATTGGTTACTTTCTGTTTTAATATAAATATTATACAGTGTGTTAGAAGGTAAATAAATTGGCTTTCTATACATTATACAGGGTATTACAAAAATCATCAAAAATTGGTTGGTTACTTTCTGTTTTTTGATTATTAATTATACAGAGTGTAAAAAGGTAAATAAGTTGGACTATTTTATACATTATACAGGGTATTACAAAAATCACCAAAAATTGGTTGGTTACTTTTTGTTTTTTAATTATAAATTATACAGTATGTGTAGAAAGGTAAATAAGTTGGCCTTTTTTATACAATATACAGGGTATTATAAAGTTGTAGATTTAAAATGCTGGATTTTTATACGTGTGTTGGCAAATATGAATATTTTATTTTTTTAAATATAAATATTATACAGTGTGTTTGAGAAGTTAAATAAATTTGGTTTGCCTATACATTATACAGGGTGTTACAAAAGTCACCAAAAATTGATTGGTTACTTTCTGTTTGTCATTATAAATTATACAGTATGTGTAAAAGGTAAATAATTTGGACTTTTTTATACATTATACAGGGTATTACAAAAATCATCCAAAATTTATAGATTTAATATAAAGACAGGATTTTTAAAAACTTAAAAATTTAAACTAGAAGAAGGGGATTTAGTGCTTTTGTGCATCTAATATACAAGATGTTTAATGTATATTTGACTTAAAACATGTTTTGGTAAATATGCTCTTCTATCCCCCTCCTTGCTTTAAATTTTGAATTGTTTTTTAATTTTTATGTTATACATCGATTTTTAAAAATTTTCTTAATAAAAGGAATTTAAGAAAATTAGGTGTACAGCAATTTGGATGTTTAAAAATAATTGTATATTTTTGTAACAAATGATAAAATATTCACAAACGCTATATTAAGTGTATACAAAAAAAAATATTTTAATGCTATGATTGGTAATTTGGAAAGTTTGTTTCATCTTTTGGGACTGTCTTGGGGCGAATGTATTCCCTCTTAGTCCAAAGGAGTGAGAGATTTTAAAAATAGTTACGTTTTAAATTAACGCAAGTTTTGTGGTATGTGTTGTAATTGTTTGCCATATAAGGTTTCTGACTTAAATAGCATTTAGGGAAAGTTTTCGGTAAATGGCAACAATGTGATCCATTGTTTTTTTGAAGTATATGGGGTTACCAAGGTTACCTCGTGGAAGATTGCATATAACGGTGTTGCCAAAGTGATAATAAAATATTGTTATTTGTGGAATTTCCCCTACTATTTAAAATGATGATATTTGCATAAAACGGTGGACAAAGCGCACAGGGCGAATGTATTTTTTATACTGGGTGTTATCCATATAGTTCACAATATAACGCCTGTCTTTTTCTCTTTAAAGGGATGGTATACAAGCGTTGTTTTTTTAGTAATTTTACCAAACAATCCAGTGGTTGCTCGTATTGGTAGTATGTCGGAAACAGCAGCAAATAAGCCGGAAGAAGGAACAAGGATGCGAATATCGCAATCTGGAGTACTTTATACCTTAAATATGATAAGGGAACCAGTTGTGGAGTATCAGGAGACGCGGGGTATTCCCAGAAATGAGTAAGTCCAGAAATATTGTTACTGATGAGCTATTTTTTAGGGCCGTTTTACATATACGAGAATTATTCGGAAAAGTATTGCCACAATTACGCAGAAACTTTCAACAATAATTATTTTGTGCTTTACACGTTTAATAATTTCAACCAAAATTTTCACAATTAAAATACAGAACACGCCCTAGACTTTAACAAAGAAAGTTGGAAAAATGCCCGAGGATCGACGCAGAACTATTTTCGGGGTTTGTAATGTCAATCTAAAATGTACATATATTTAATCCCAAAACTTGCGATGCTAAATGAAGTCAAAATTGGTAGTTAAACAGCAAAAAATCGATAAAAGGTGTAATTTCAGATATTAACAATGTTATTATATATACAGTGCTTTCATTTTAAAACGAACCACCCTAAATATCTTTAAAAAAAACACTCACCAAAAAAAACAAAGAAACACGTCGATTTAGATATACAGGGGAAAGTTCAATTTCGTATTTGATAAAATTTTATCGGTCACCTCCTAACCTCCAGTTAACCTCACTTTGATATATCAAATGGCAACCCCCATAGTGTGACACATCATTGTAAGCGGCATGAAATTTGCTATCCAACAGTACTAAGAAACTTTAAATGGATGGACGTAGAAGCGACTTAGAAGTAAAAAAGTGTGTTAATTAATTTATCGTGTTCAAATAATTTATTTTATCAAATGCTCAAAATGTGCGCCGTTATTGGCGAGACAATAATAAAGTCTGTTTTGAAATTCTTCGCGAACGTTGGCGAAAGTTTGTCTGGTAATACCTCTGCATTCTAGTGTAATTCTACATTTAAGTTCTTGAATATTTGCAGGTGGCGTTTTGTATACTTTACTTTTAAATGACCCCAGAGAAAAGTCTAGAGGAATTAAGTCTGGAGACCGTTCTGGCCATTCGATGGCACCTCGTCTGCCTATCCATGTGCCTGGAAACTGTTCATTGAGCCACTCTCGAACTGCTAAAGCATAGTGGGGAGGGTCTCCATCTTGCTGGAAATGCAAATTATTTTCACTGAGTTCCATAGCACCATTTTCATCCACCTGATTTTCCAAAGATTGGACGATAGAAGGGTATATCGCATTTTCCAAAAGGTTCAGATACAGTTGCCCAGTTAAATTTTCTTCCAGAAAGAATGGCCCGATAATTTCGTTTCCATAAATACCTGCCCAAACGTTGATCTTCTCTGGAAATTGAGTATGTCCTTCCTGAAATATGTGCAGATTTTCATTATCCCAATATCTGCAGTTATGTCTATTAAGAATTCCATTTAAGAAGAAAGTTGATTCGTCAGAAAAGCAGATATTTTTGATCAAATGAGGGTCTTCGTCAATTCGCTGGCACATTGATTCGCAAAATTCTATTCTTCTATCATAATCGTCTTCGTTGAGTTCATGAAGAATTTGTATTTTGTATGGAAAAACTTATTCTTTTCAAAATTTTGTGCACGGAACCCGTAGAAATATTGGTCAGCTTAGAAACTTTTGGAATAGACAACGTCGGATCTATTGCGAACTGTCCTAGTACCTCAACCTGGCGTGCTTCGTCTAAACCCTTTCATTAGTACTTTTCTTGTTGCATACAGATCCAGTTTCTTCAAACTTACGCACCAATTCCATTACATATTTATGCCCCACGTTTTTATTTTGATGCCTCTCATTGAATACTCTGACGGTTCTACGCGAGCATCGATCTTCAGCCCCATATAGGAAAATTATTTCTATTCTCTGCTAGAGTATACACCTTATTAAAATCAAGATTCTTAATTTTAAACTAACGATGTCAAAATGACAATCCTAACAGTAATATTTAACTGGTTCCTAAACGTCTTAAAAACTTCTGCTATTGCAGTGTTTTGCTGTAGCAGGTAACACAAAAAATAATAATTGGAATGAATGCACACTAAAATAGTCTGCGAGGAATTTCAAAACAAGCTTGTCTCGCCAATAACGGCGCACATTTTGAGCATTTGATAAAATAAATTATTTGAACACGATAAACTAATTAACACACATTTTTACTTCTAAGTCGCTTCTACGTCCATCGATTTAAAGTTTCTTAGTACTGTTGGATAGCAAATTTCATGCCGCTTACAATGATGTGTCACACTATGGGGGTTGCCATTTGACATATTAAAGTGAGGTTAACTGGAGGTTAGGAGGTGACCGATAAAATTTTATCAAATACGAAATTAAACTTCCCCCTGTATATCTAAATCGACGTGTTTCTTTGTTTTTTTGGCGAGTGTTTTTTTTTTAAAGATATTTAGGGTGGTTCGTTTTGAAATGAAAGCACTGTATATACTTACAATGGTATTTTTTTAACATCCATATCTCAAAAACTATAATAGTTACACGAAGCTTTATATGACATAATTCATGTATTCTTACAAGACCTTTAATTTAATTTATATAGCCTTTTTGTCTTAATGCAATATTTTTCGATTTTCCAGAATTTTTTGAAGGTATACCCCTGAAAAAAATTAAAATGTTTTTTTTTTCTGCAAATTTTAAGTGATTTGGGATTTAAATGAATTAAATAAATAATTTGGACTCATTTTTTTTGTCAAAATTACATTTTCTATCTCCTTTATTATTTATCAAACATGTTTATATATAACTTTTTAAACAGACAATTTGGAAAGCTCTGTTTTTTGTTTTATAATTTTTTTTTGTATCTCTTATAGTTTATATAGTCATACCCAAACATTCCATGATTGCAGGTTTCTCTTGGAAAATGTACAGTTATATTCATAAAAAAGGCGTACAAGAATTAAAGCGAGAGCCACCTTCGTCATATTTGCGTAAAACCGGCTGATGTCAATGTTTCTCCATTTGAGGTTATTAGATGATGAAGGTTATGGAAAATGTCATCCATTGGTGTGACATCAATAAAATAAAGAAAACAAATTTATATAAACGATGTACAGTTGTATTCATAAAAAAAGCGTACATGAAGCAGTTTTATAAAAAATACAATAGAAACAAAAAACGATTAACAAGAATAAATAAAATCTAATATTTGGTCATATATCCCTGTTTTTCTATTACTTGAGCCAGTCTATTCGGAATTGACTGAATTATATTTGATACAATATTTGTATCAAGCTCTTCCCAGCACGCATGTATTCCCATAAATCTTCTGAATTTTGTGGCCTAAAATTTCGTAAGTACCATTATATATTTTTTACGATTATACCCCAAATATTTTCAATTGGATTGATATCGGGACTATAAGCGACCCAAGGCAGCACTTCCATATTATGGGTTTGAAACCAGTTGGTTACAGGATTGGTCGTATGCACTGGACAATTATATTGTTGAAATTTGAACGTATTCTTGGGATATATTTGCTCAGCAGTTGGTAACAATATGTTTTCTAAAATGTTAATGTAATTTCCTGCATTAAATCTTCCCTCTATTCGCCAGCAAACACCAGGTGCATGAACACTTATCCAGCCCTATACATTTACAGAGAAACGCCTATGTTTAGAAGTGAGGGGGTTAGTATATCGCTCTTCAAACCTGGTATTGTTTGGACGGTAAACACGAATTTGGCCGTTATAAGTCGACTGGAACGTCTTTTCATCAGTAAAAATGACCCTGTTCCAAAATTGAGCATTGCGGTATATATAATTTAAAGCAAAAATAATCCTTGATTGTCGCCGTTCTTCGTTAAGAAACATTTTTTTCGCAGCTAGGCGACATTTTAGTTCAGATTCCTTTACTCTCCTGCTGGCGGTAGGTTGGGAGGCAGGAAATGCTGTATCAATAACAGCATCCTGTTCAGGGTTGGAAAGTTTGAGACGACCTGAACCAATTTTCCTCTTTAGGGAATGTTCTTGTTCCCAGCGTTGCTTAATTTTTTTTAAATTCTATTATACCACTGTGCTACAGCACGGATTGACCATCCTTCTTCGATTCTTGATACAATTTGAGGCTTTTCAACTTCAGACAACTGACGAGGCATTTTTATTTTCTTCTGTCAAAGTTTATCAAACGTTACCACCATGCATTTTCAAAATTAATTACACCGACGCCAGTGCTTTGCATTTTTGATAATCTATGACGTGTGATAACCTCCAATAAACAATCATTTAGACATGCCGGTTTTACGGAAATATGGCAAAACTTGTCTCTCTTTCTAATTCGTGTACGCTTTTTTTATGAATAAAACTGTACCGATATAATTTACCGATTCCTTATTTTTTGTCAAAGACAAAATGTCATCAATGTATGACCTAAATAAGATACAGTAAATCAATGTATTTGCAACTTACGGTTGGATATTACAAAGAGAATACAAGTAGAAAGCGCAAGATGATAATATCATACAGAAAAAATACTATATCGTGATTTCTATTTGTTTTTGGGGTTTTTTTCGATTTTTGCCGTTTAAACCCCAATTTTTACTTTAGATTCGTGTTCAGCGGAAAAAAAATACGCCAAAAAATCGTACTTTTTTTTGTAGAGCTGTATGATTCTTGAGATAACCTTAAGCAACTTATAAATGGAGCATCTTATCGTAATTTTACAGGAAGTTTAATAAATACCGTTTAATAATTTTTCTGTTTGTGGAATATAATATTATTATTTTATTTAAAATTAAATTCGTTTTTGTGATATATTGTGGTATAGTTATAATAAAATGGCACTCAAGTTTAACATATTAAAAAAATATGAAGATCGAATAACCAAAAGTTTCAAAATCAATAGCCCAGTCTGTAGGTTAAAATCAGGGCTGTTTATGACGTTAATTTGTAACAGGTTGAAAGGTGTTAGAAGTTATAGGGGTGATTACCTGAATATGACTATATAGTTTTAGACTCGAAAAAAATGTGCAGGAGTGGGGGGTGGAGGGTTAAAAGTGCTAAAAACGTGTTTTTCGCTTCTGCAAGCGCCATTGTTAATTTTAGAGGAATACGTTCAGAATGTTTTTTTAGGTATTAAAAAAATCCTATACTTTGAGCCCGGCTAAAATTGATTTGGTCCATTTGTTTATGAAAAAATGCAAAAAAAAACCGTTAAAAATAGCCATTTTTTGAAATGTTGATAATTATTGCAAAAATATTGTTTTATCCATTTCTGTGAGTGCAAAACATAGGTTTTTTTAATTCTTAAATAAATGCGAGGTCCTAAAGCATGATCGGAGAATTTTTTGCTAAGATAATTAAGTTTTACTGATTTTAGAGCCCTAATCTAGTAGGCTATATCTTTTTTGTTTATAAATATTTTAGGTATTACAAACTGTCTTTTGCTTTTTCAAGACTTATATTTTTACTAATTTAGATCAACGACATAAAAAAAATAATATTAAGTCCTTCGTTTTGAGCCTTGAAAAAAAGGTACTTTTTTGTTAATAAACAATTGGAGCCTCCAATTTTTACTTCAGATTTGTGTTTGGCGGAAAAAAATACTCCAGAAAATCCTATACCCACACCCAGCCTACACTACTTTTTTTGTGGGTCTGTGTAATCAATTATAGGTTTTTTTAATACTTAAAAAAACATTCTAAATGTATTCCCCTAAAATTAACAATGGCGCCTGCAGAAGCGAAAACACGTTATTAGCACTTTTAACCCTCCACCCCCCTGCATACTTTTTTCGAGTCTAAAACTACATAGTCAAATTCAGGTAATCACTCTCTACAACTTCTAACACCTATTAACCTGTTACAAATTAAAGTCATAAAAATTACCTACAGACTGGGCTACAAGTGCAAATAAAATTTACGCCCATTTGTACACCCTTAATCCTTTAAAGGGGTTCTCTGGTTTGACGGTCTGATTTTTATGCATTTTTTGGGATTTTTTTTGTAAGAACCAATGAAGAGATAGAACTTTGGAGTTTGTATCATTTATTTATAAGTGTTTCGAGAGTATACAGATAAATTTTTAGCTAAAAATATTCATTAGAACCAAAGTTATAGCGCTCTGAAGACACCTGCCTCGAAAAATGGACCCTCATTCCCTCCACAAAATCAGCTGATTGGCTTATCTAAAAAAATAGGTGGCGTTTTAATCTGTAAGCTTAAATACAAGGAAAGAACTATTATGAAAAGAAAATTTTGAAATTTGGATTTTTGGAAATTTCATGTGTTTTTTGTCAACTTTTTGTTAAAAAAAAAAAAAATTTTTAATTTTGGGGTGATAATAGACCATTTCATACTGAGTCGAATCTATAAATTTGAAGT
>JAHBCN010022307.1:0-13528 GCA_019359885.1 Listronotus oregonensis
GCTGGGAGAAACGAAGAAGATGATGCGCTTAAAATTTTTTGAAACCTATTACACAACCTTGTCCGATCTTGTGGAAAATAAAAAAAACTAAGCTTTCCAAAATTAGCAAACCAGAACCGGTGATTAAGACAGAACCATTAGAGCCAATCGTTAGGCCAACTAAATTCCTAAAGCCTTTTTTTATGAAAGTATAGTACGTTGATGACAATTTTTGATGATGAAAATTTTTATGGGCCAAAAACCTCCTTTAAGGATGACTTGAATGCTACTATAGAACAACATCCTAATGTATATAAGGATTTTATCGAGCAATATCCGGGAAATAGCTCGTGAATATGTGGATTTATTTGGAAAAACTTTTAAAATAGATAATACTTACATTAACCTATGATGGTTCTACGGGGGGAATGGATGTTGGGTTCGAAACCGTTTCATTTCCTAAAGAATGGCGATATTGGGGTTGGTAAAGGTTTTCCCCAGGCACTGGGGTCTTTGACTTATTTTTTTAAATCAAATATATAATAAAAAAAAGATAAGGGAAAATTTTCGTCGAATATTAGAGCAAACGAGTGTTCATAGAAGGAACAATGCCCCCTCAGAGCGGATAATGGGAAAAAAAGGTCTAAGTACACTCAATTATCCCCCCATTAATTCATTACAGCATCATCAAAAGCCCGTTGTTAAATGGGCTTCAACCCAACCGATCCGCCTATAACTCGAACAAGAGCTATAAAATCTACTTCTTCACAACCTTCAAAGAGGGTTCTGCTTTGATCGAATACAATGAAAGCCTAAAATTTGTCTATTATAATGACGTCAATGAATTGGTCGAGCGGTTTGGAAATTTTTACGCTGCAAGGGAAGCCAAAATAACAATAACCTTAACGAGAAATGGTATTCTACACAATTGGAACTCTAGGAGTTATTGAATTCTATAAATAAGCATGTATTATATAAATTAGTTCATTACAGTTCAACCATAAAAAAAATTTGGTTGTTCTTCCCCCCTTTCCCCCGCCGCTACGTCTCGTTCGAGATTAGTTCAAGCGTCTAGCGCTCTTCCCCTAAAAAAGGTGGTTATGATATGAGTAATCATAAACTTTGAAATTTAGACCCTGTGGATGTAAATGATGTTACTACTAAGCGCTATGTAGACGCGATGTCCGCTACTATTTCTACATTTCAATCTCCTTAAAACCTGCTGATTTAAAAAAATGTTGAACGTCGCAAGAAACTCTTAAAAACATACTCAGTTTGAGATTCAAACACATCGCCAATTGAAAGCTCTGAAAAAGCGCGAATCGAAACGTCTTTAAGTCGAAAAAAGTGATATTAAAAATTCTACTGATGATTTACAAAGTCTTAACATCACAAGAAACTCTTAAAAATCATACTCAGTTTGAGATTCAAACACATCCCCAAATTTAAAAACCCCCAAAAAAAAAGTTGAAATCGAAACGTCTTTAAGTCAGTTTAAGTAATATTACCACTAAAAACAACAGTTGACGAAACAAGAAAAAAATATTCGAGGACTTGTTTTTTAAAAAACTTTCAATACCGGAATTAATATATATATATATATATATATATATATATATATATATATATATATATATATATATATATATATATATATATATATATATATATATATATATATATATATAAATTTTCCTTTTATTCTTGGGAATAGGTTAATAAAGCAAATGGTGGTATTTTTTTTGCCTTTTCGAAATTATTTATTGTTTTTTTTCAAAATAAGTATCAAAAAAATAAAATTAAAATCAAAAAAAAATTAAAAAAAAACATCACAAAATTTTTTTTAGAGTTTAAAAAAATTGGGTTTTAAACCATGAAACGAATTACAATTTTAAAATCAACTTTAAAAAAATTCTATCTTAACCAAAATCAGGTAAAATAAAAAATTAAATTTAAACAGGATGCCTACCTTGGATTCCCGGTACATTTTTATAACAAAAAAAATTTTAAATCTATGCCCCTTTGATTTTTTTTTTTCGTTTTTTTTTTTTTTAAAAAAAGGAATAAAAAAAAAAAAGGCTTGCTTTTTTATATTTGTTTTTCGTATGCTGTAACAGGGAATTTTCCCTTTTTTTAAATTTTTTGTTTATACAGTGTGATAAGTGTATTAATATTTGATTGAAAACTTTTTTTGGATTGATTAAATTAAAATAGATTTGACAAAAATTTTAATATCTTTTTGTCATTGACAGCTTCTTTTTCTTTTTTTTTTTTATCTTTCTTTGATTGTCAGTTTTTGTAATTAGAATCTTGTGACAGTATTTTATTTCTTTAAAATTAAATTCATGTTTTTGTTTGAGATTGTGTTTTTGTGGGCCCCGTTAAAAATTTTTTGGGATTTTGTGTCCTTTTTTGCCCCATTTTCAAACTTTTGTCGTCATTCAATATATTTTTAGGGGAATTTAGGCATGGAATGGAGTAAATTAGGTTTGACTTTTTTTTTTTTTGGGATTGGACTTTTTTTAAAAGGGTAAATAACAGTTTACTAAATTATGTGCTTTATGACAAACAACCCGTTATACTTGTAAAGAATGTTTTTATTTTTGTTTTAAAAAACCATCAATATAAGGCATTTTCTTTTTTATTTGTGTTCTTCTTTGTTCTATCTTTCGGAGTTTTTTTTTAAATTTTTTGTAAAAAAAAAAATGTTTTTGGTTGATAACCCTAGAGATGGTGTTTTCCGGGGGGGTGGTTGTTTACTAAGGTCCCTTTTTTTTTTTTGTTTTTAAAATTTGGTCGATATTCCGCAAGGGGGTTTAAAGCAATGGCTCGGGTTAAGACCTATTATAACACTATTTCTTTGATTTTTTTTTGGTGACTAGAATTAAAATTAAGATAACTACCAGACCACGTATCTTTGGTATACCATTTAGTTTTAAGGGGTTTTGTTGTTTATTATCTTTTTTTTTGTAAGATCTAGAAAATTTATTTTTGGGTTTTTTTTCTTTTCTATTGTGAATTGTAACTTGGGTGGAAGTTATTAAATGCATTTAATATATCGTTAACCTTATCTTTGGCACTGCTGTTAAACAGTCATCGGCAAAACCCTTTTTTAAAGAAAATTATATTAAAGTCTAGGTTCTTAATTACATTTTTTTTAAATTTTTCCATCACAAAACTATGCTACTGTAGAAGAGATGGGCGAACCCTTGCACCCATTTAATTTTGGTAAAATGTATTTGCATATTAAAAATAATTATTATTTAAAGCCGGTTTTTGCCTTCAATAAAATCATTTAGGTTAAGTGATGTATTTTTTAAAAGATTCCTTTTTTTGGGTTATTATTTTTGAAACAATGGAATTTTTTAAAAAGAACATACATCTTAACCTAAATGTTTTATTGGGAAAGGCAAATAATTATTTTCAATATGCAAATACGACCCAACAATTAATGGTTGTAATTTCCCCACCTTTACAGAACAATTTGGAAATTTGGAAAAAGGTTTAGAACCTAGACAATAATTTTTTAAAATTTGTCGATGACGTTTGAGTGCCCTGGTTGTTATTAAATGCATTTTCTTCCCCAAACAATTCCTGAAACAGAAAAAAAAAACCAAATAAAATTTTCAATTTTTGGGAAATAAACAACAAAAACTTAAATTTAATGGTATCCAAAGATACGTAAATCCGGCTTTCTTAATTTTAATTTCTAAAAAATCAAAAATGTGTTATAAAGAGCCGGGAGCCCTGCGGGAAGAAATTTGAACAGACAAAAACAACCCTACCCCGAAAAACCATCTCTAAGGTTTATCAACCAAGAAACATTTTTTTACAATAAATTAAACAAAAATCCAAAGAAGAACAGAAGAACCAAATCATACCTTTATTGTGGCCTTTTCACAAAAAAAAACCATTTTGTAACGTGGTTGTTTGTCATAAAGGCTCGTTATTTCCAAAAAGTCAATACCAAAAAAAAAATCAAACCTTTCTCCATTCCTGCCTAATTTCCTAAAAAATATAGGAATGGACACAATTTTAGAAAATAGACTAAACGAACAAAACCAAAAGCAAATGCCCTCTCAGATTCAAACAAGGGGAATTTAATTTGAAACTAATCTGTCGGACTAAAAAAAAAAACTGACAATAAAAGAAATGATCGAAAAAAAAAGAAAAAGCTGTTAAAAAGATATTAAATTTGTCAAATCTATTTTAATTTCAATCCATAAAGTTTTCAATCAAATATTAATACCATCACCTGTAAAATTTATAACAGCGACCCTTTCTTATACAGCATATCAAAAACAAATATGCAAATGAAGCCTTATCTTTTTTTAAATTCCTTTTTTAAAAAAAATCGAAAAAAAACCCAAACGGATAGTTTAAAATTTTTGAATTATCAAAAATGATCCCAAATAATTTTATGTCCTGTTTTGTTTTGTGTTTTAAATGTTGAAAAATTTAATTTCTTTTTTTAATCTTTTAATATTTCAAAAAATATTTGTGATGTTTGTTTTAATTATGTTTTGATTTTAATTTTATTTTTAGAATTACGCTTGAAAAAGCACAATAAAAATTGCGAAATTTTTAAAACACCCCATTTTTATTAACCATTCCCAAAATAAAAAAGGAAATTTATAAATAATGGTTAAAGAAAATAAATATTATATATATATATATATATATATATATATATATATATATATATATATATATATATATATATATATATATATATATATATATATATATATATATATATATATATATATATATATATATATATATATATATATATATATATATATATATATATATATATTTAAGTGTATTATTAAAAACATCATTTCTAATATGGCGATAACGAAGGCGCGTGAACAGGTTGTAAGAGAGCTGCATGGGCCGATAAAGAAGAAGTTTAAACGCCGCAGATTTATACAATATGGCTTGAATGATACATTTGCTTCCGATCTTGCGCAGCTCGATCTATATGCTAGTGAAAACAAAAAGCATAAGTACATACTGGTTGTGATTGATTGTTTTCCAAAATTTCTTTGGACTAGACCGTTAAAGACCAAAACTGGCGAGGAAGTTACAAAGGCTATGACGCAGATATTTAAAGAGTCTGGTAGAATTCCAAAGAAAATGGTGACTGATAATGGTAAAGAATACTATAATAGCAGTTTTCAAGGACTTATGAAGAAACATGGAATACATCATTATAGTACTTTTAGCGTTTTAAAAACTTCATTTCCGAACGAGTTATTCGAACAATTAAGTAAAAGTTTTCAAGTTGTTTACACTTAATGGTAATCACAAGTGGTTAGACTTGTTAGAACAAGTTACAAATACTTTTTAATAATACAAAAACATCGCACTATTGGAATGAAGCCTAAGGATGTGAATAAACATGATGAGAAATCTATTTTAAATAACAAATACAGTCATATTAAAGTTGTTGGGAAACATAAATTCAAGGTTGGCGATATTGTTCGCATCAGTAAAGCTAAACATGTATTTACTAAAGGATATGTGCCTAATTGGACAACTGAATTGTTTAAAATAGCCAAAGTGCATATAACTACTCCAACGACTTATTTGTTAGAGGATTTCCAAGGTCATCCTATTAGTGGCGGGTTTTACGAAGACGAGTTGCAGAAAACTAAACAGCCTGATTTATTTTTAATTGAACGAGTATTACGCAAGAAAGGAAATAAAATATATGTAAAATGGCTTGGTTTCGATAATTCACACAACAGCTGGATTAATATCTCCAAGGATGTGGTTTAGGTATAAAAAACAACTTCAGGATGTTGTCGGTCAACAACAGGAAATGTCTTATCAGCAAACAGGAAGCCGTTATTAGTAATTTTAATTATCGACAGGATGTTGTTAGCTAGCAACAGGAAATGTCTTATCAGCAAACAGGAAACCGTTATTAGTAATTATCAACAAGTCTCAACCTGTTAATACTAAATACACGATTCTGTTGGTCGAGTTGTTTCTAAGTAAGTCTTAAAAGACTCTCGGCTCTGTTGACTGTTTTAGTTATGAATTACGCTTTATCGAGATGAGTTACGAGAGTTACCATCTTCAACTCTCTTTTTTTTGGGGAATTCAGAGATTCCTGATGAACTATACCCCTTCCTATATCTCTGAACATTATTGGTCAGTTTGGTCAGACCGAATTTATGATTTTGAAGATAATCCTGGTTATGAGATGGAAGAAGAATTACAAAGTGCTCGTTCTAAATTTGCTCCTAGTATTTACCTATACCTTATTCAACGACCACGTCTTTTTGAGCGATGGATGAAAAAGATTTTGAAGAAGAACTTTTTGGTAAGAGATCGAAGTGCAAGAAATTTTCCGCTTCCCACAACACCAGAGGGAGACGGAATCCTAAATTTTTTCGTGAACTCGAAATTGCGTTAAGTGCCTATCCAGCATTAACGATTAAATATGTAAAACGACGTAGAAAAAACCCTCTCAAGATGGGCGTTCATCCCGAGTTTAAGAAGCTAAAGAATTATTTATCCTTTAGAGGAATAGAATATGAAGATCTTTCCCCCTCTATGCTGTTGCAAGTTCCTCGTCTCCGTAGAAGAAAAAGCAATCAATCTCCAGCAAATACTTCAGTTTAAGTTCAACCTTCCCACAATGCCGTTCTGTAACCAGTGTAACATAGAAATAACTTCCAATAGCCATTATCGTACAAATACACATAAAGAAAATACTAGAGAAGATGTTCGACAGGGAGTTAAGCTAATTAGAAGTGCTTTCAAGAACCGAATTGTTACATATCAGTTAACTTCAAACAGGGCCGGTGTTAAAGAGTATTTAGAAGACTTGAGATGTAATATTTTAATGCTTTTAGGTGATTTTCTTCAAGAACACGGCTGTTTAAAAGTTAATATGGAACTTTATGGTAGATATATGTTGGCCTGAACGAAGGAGCAAGAAATCAAATCTTTCAATTCTCGCTATGTTACAGTTACTCAAAATACCAATCTAGAAGAATTATATAATGATTTTTGTACTATTTTGCTTGCAAAGTCGTCTGAATTTAGCGAGAGAGATAGTGGATGGGCGTTGTCTAAACTATTATTTCTAGAACTTACCGCAGCCAAAGGAGTGGGGGAAGTGTATGTAAGAAACCAGAAATGCGTTCATAACTTTTAGAGTTGTAGCCGTGATGAGTGATTGTTCATCAAACATGTCTACCGAATCCACGTGTTGGGAATATTTTGATTAAATGGTGCTAGCAGCTAGAAAAGAAATTAAAAATGAAAAGAAGCTTTTGGGAGAAGTCTGTCTACCAGTGCGTCATTTCAACATTACAACTGGACTCAGTGTTGCGAGAGGTATGATTCCAAGTGTGAAAATTGTCAACACGCTGTTTAACCTACCCGAAGATCAGATCACCATCCCCCTAAGTTATGATGATTGGCGTGAATTCCTAGAGATTGCTGCTAAACTGATTGTTCGTGACGAAAGTGACGTAGTAGAACATTTTTTATCCGAAAACTTTACCATTTGGACTGCATCCTTGCTGAACGAGCGAACCATAGGGCTTAAGAGTAAAGAGACTGATAGTGCTGTATGTTTTAGTGCTTTAGATATTAGGGCATTTATCGATGTTGCTCATGTAATTAATTTTAGGTTAGAATTACTCAAAAAACTTAATTTTAGGTAGTTTTATAACGATTTGTTAACTGATGTAGCTTCATATGTTGCAAGCAATGAGAATGTGCTGGATGTAATTAAGCATATTTGTCAATTGGGTTTAAGCGAACAATATTATTATATGTTAGAATTTATGTACTCTTCTCCTAATAAAGTGATTAATCACTTTCAAAAAATATGTAATTTTAATGACATAAATAAATAAATAAAGACTCCTTGTGTTTTATTTCTTTAGTTAAGTTAGCAACGTCATCCTATAAACATGTGTCTTGACGATGGTTGTTATCCATTACAAAGCAAGTATTCAAGATATTTTGATTACGAACAAAGATTACTATCCTTTGAAAATTGGCCTGTTAATCTCAGTCCTAAAGAACTGGCTAGCGCTGGTTTCTATTACACTGGGAGAGATGGTGTAGTTAAGTGTATTTGCTGCCATATTGAATTTAATAATTAGAAAGAGGGAGATGACCCGCTATCGGACCACTATAAAAATGTTAAATATTGCAAATTTGCAGACATTTTGTGGGCGTGTCGAAATTTTGAACAGAAGCGAATGGTTAAAGCAGTTGGTCCTAATTTAAATTATAAACAGATGTTATTTAATTTTTTTATAGTTGGCATGATTTGTTTATATCTCTTAAGTCACTATGAAGATATTATAACCTTTCTACAATAGCTAAGCCCATTCAAGATTCAACCATGGCTCAAGTGCAAAATGTTTTATACATTTATGCGCCTTATAATGCTCCAGCCGCTTCGATAATGTTAGAAACCGAAGATTTTCCATCAAATAATTCATGGCTTTCACTTCAATATGTGACAATGGATTGGCACCATGTTGGCGTTTTTAAGACACTTGTACCAGCGTCAGCCCAATAATTTCTCCGATACAAGGTTAAATTCCACTACACGGATCATACTTTTGGAGAAACGGAATGGAAAACATTAATAAGCCAAGTTCCCGCCAAGCCATGTGTCAACGAAACCACTGCAGCAGAGGTTCCAGCCATCACCGTCCGCCCAGATGAAACTTATAACACTTTAATAATTTTTATTGCCGTAGCTTGTAGTTTATTACTTACTAAACTGGTGTATAAAATTGCTAAAAGTCAATGTACAATGTGGCTTAAATAAATTAAATTAATATATACAAAGTGTTTTATTATTTAATATTCAAAAATTGTAAGATTAATATAATAATAAGACTCTTCACCCCACGCCTACGCCCCAGGTCTGATGCTTAAGCGTGGGGTCCTACATGTTAGGTTTGACGTTTGACATTTGGCCTTGAAATTATTGACTTAAACAACTATTCTTTGGCTAAGTTTTATTCCTTTAGGCGTAACACTAAGAGCGCAATGATCAATTTACTATAGGGTTACCGTCCTAATCGCTAATTGATGAATTTCGACGATTTTTAAACAGCTGTAGCGTCTTTATGGCTAAAGATGGCTCTATGCGGTTTTCGCTATTCGATAGGTACGACGTTTCGCTAATTTAAAAAAATTTAAACCGCGCGTCTTAGACTCATCATCAGGGTCAAATAACGATTTTAGTCGATAGCGCCCGAACAGCATAACCTAAAATTTTCGCGTTTGCGCAAATCAATATAAGGTCTTAGCACAAGTATTCTACGCGTAACGGCTATTTTCCAGGTCACGTGGTTTTTGACATATGACAGGTGACAGGTGTCAGATGACATTTGACAGGTGACATTTGACATTTGACGGATAGTATTGACCACGCCCTAAATAACGCGTCACACAAGATTCCTAAATATTTAATTACGTCAGAGATATTAAGATGATAAGCTCCCCCGGGGGACGGAGGCCCATGAACATACCATCTAGGACTACTGTGATGAACAAAATTGCCATAAAAGCACCAAACTTAAATAAAACAAGAGAACTATTTTGCCCAGCAAAAGTTTTTTTGAATGATATTCGACAATACTATTTCACGAGAAAAACGGGCCAAATTTTAGCTTAAATATTTTAAATTTTTAATTTAAATCTGGGCGTCTATTATTGAGTTTTAGGGTGTAGAAATTGTAAGAGAAAAGGGCAAAAAGTGGAAGTGGCTACCTAACACCTTAATTTTAAAAGCAATTAATTCTAAGGCTGCCTTTTAATTTCCATTGTCCTTTATACTAAGTTCTTTTAAAAACACTGTGCTTCTAAACCAAAATCAAAAATACAAGTTCTGGTCTGTCTGTGCTGGTTATGTAAAATGTAAATTAGAAAATCTAGGTACGATTTTTATTATATTGTTTACTTACATTGTCAAAATAGCAATCCACGCCATTTGGTGCAGCCTTCTTTAACTCCTCTTCGACATTTTGAGTTTTGTAGTTAATAAAATGATCGAAGCCTAAGTCTTTGGTTAACCATTTACCCTTTTCATCTGAACCTGCTATACCGATAACCTTACAACCTATACAAAATAAAAAAAAAGCGTTATGCAGGTATTGCCAATACGCAATAAGCAAGTTTCACACACTCAAACTAAGGACTCGAAATCATTTATTTCTGAATAAAATATTATGTATAGAGGGTGTCCGGGAAATGTGAGAAATCACGTAAACAGCATACTATGAGGTTATGTAAATCTTTTTCGTATAGGCCTCCTGTTTGGAGATATTGGCTCCCAAAGAGCTTAAATGAAATCAAGTTTTTTAGGCATAATTATTGAACCACCAGGTATATTTTAATTTTATCTTAATACGATGTAATACCAAGTAAGACTATTCAAATTACTATTATTGGAAGTGTGTTACTCACTGCTGCAGTGGCCGGACTAGTTGTGACTACTCATGACCACTTTTTTACGCCCTGTATTGATAAGAACTGTGGACAACGTTTTTTATCTTTTACTATTGACTAAAAATTAGGTACTCTTGATTCACGTAGCTAACCCTAACCGTTTTTGAAAAAACGCCACTTTATTACGTTATATATTTGGCGTATTTCCATAAAAGATACATATTTGTTCCTGTAAAATCGATTTAAAATTAGAATTTTAATTGTCAGGTAAAAACATCTAATTATGTGAATTGCAGTTGGACCTAGGTTAAGGTTGATAAAAGATGTATCTTTTATCGAAATACGCCATAAACGATTGGGATTAGAGACATAAATTAGAAGTACTTAATTTTCAATCAATAGTTAAAGGTTTGTAAAAATTGTTGTCTCAAGTTCTTATATACAGGGCGTATAAAAGGGGGTCATGAGTGTCACAGCTAGTCCGTCTCTGCAGCTGTAAGTAATTTACAACACTTCCTTTGGTAGTAATTTGAGAAGTTCTACTTGGTATTACATCTTATTAAAATAAAATTGGAATATACCTGGTGGTTAAGTATTTATGTCTGTATTTGGGAGCCAATATGTCGGAAGAAGATTTGTATATTTTAGTTTTTTTACGTGTCTTTTCCTTGCGGGAAGATTTTCCACATTTTCCGGGACACCCTGTATGACCCAATAAAAAGTCTTTTGCAATTCCTTTTTTTTAAATATATTTTTATGTGTCTTCAATCACTTCTGATTGGTTAAAGTCACCTTATATATATATATATATATATATATATATATATATATATATATATATATATACAGTATTGGAAAATTAATCGGCATAATAGGAATTCAATGTTAATTTTTAGGGGAAAATCCAATCTACCAGTTTTTCAATATAACGTCGCGATGAACTGAATTAATTTAACTGTTCGACTGGACCCTACTCCGCGCTTTGGTTGATTAGATATAAAATCAAATAGTTTTGGACATTTGAAGTATTAAAACGAGATCGGATGGGTGTACGTTGAGTCAACAAAAATAGAATTTTTAAACGATAATTTGTTAAAAAATTATCACAAAAATTTAAAAAGATTTTTGCTTGTCTTTTTCCCATTGGCTTAAAAAAAAGTAAATTCTAAAAAATAAAAAAAAAAGAAAATTAAAAATAAACTTAAATAATTTTAAAACAGAAAAAAAAAAATAACTCTAAAGAACTAAAACTTATTTTAATAAGGGTTTGAATAATCCACCACTTTCTGCTAAACAATACCCAAACCTATTGTAGAGATGTTGTCTCATATTGCTGAGCTGTTCAGGTGTAATTTGACCAGAAAGTTGAATTATTTTTTTCCCTTATTTCAATAAGGTTTCTAGCTCTTTCAAAACTATGCCGATACACATTTTGTTGTAAATATCCAAAAAAAAATCTTTTGGGGATGCCCGCAAGCAAATGAACGAGAGCTCTGCGAGCCACCGGCAAATCCAACTAGTCAAACTAAAGCGCAAAGCGGTGACGTTTCCAGTCGAACAGCTAAATTAATTTAATTCTCGGACGTTCTATTGAAACGTACACTGGTAGATTGGAATCTCAACCACCTAAAAATTAACATTGATTTCCCTATTATGCCGAAATTTTCCAATACTGTTATATATATATATATATATATATATATATATATATATATATATATATATATATATATATATATATATATATATATATATATATATATATATATATATATATATATATATATATATATATATATATATATATATATATATATATATATATATATATATATATATATAAAAATTCTAAATATATTTATAAGGATGGGGGCACCCCACCCCCAGTTTAAGCGGGCCGGAGAATTTTTAGAAAATTCTTTTGCAGGATGTATGCAGACGATAGAGGACCTTCATTTAAAAATATTTGCATTCATACAGGGTGATTAAAAAAAAAGTACCATATCAAAGTTATGTTTTTTTTTTTAATGGGACACGCTATATTTCTTATCGATTTTAAATTCTAGGGCAAAAATAAGGCCATGTTTTAATAAAGGTCTCTATACCTAATCCCCACCATTTTTGAAATATTTGCAAATTTCTGATTTTGTAGAACTTTAGTATTTTTTTTTAAATTGTAAATATCTAAACTAGAATTATTAAATAACCATAGCCAATATTTAGTAAACATACTATTAAATTGATATGGTTTAACATTTTTATAAAAATATTATACAGGGTGGTCAAAAAATAATTTCTAATATTATAAACATTCTGTTGCAAATAACTCTCTTATTTTAAATAAACTTTTTAAAATTATGCAGAATTTTATTGATATAGAGTTTGCCTATACCTAAAACCGTAACTTTTTTAATTATTTCGAATTTTGTGTAGTGCGTGCATTTAACGCGTAATAACAATCGTAACGTCTCTGTGTCAGAGCCTCCTTAGTTTAAATATATTTTATTATGGTAATACTATACGTGTTATATGCACGCACTACACAAAATTCGAAATAATTAAAAAAGTAATGGTTTTTGGTAAAGGCAAACCCTATATCAATGAATTGGTAATAAAATTTTGCATAACATTAAATAGTCAAATGCGGCGTGTTCCATTTAAAATTAGCGAGTTATTTGCAAAAAACGATTTATAATATTAGAAATTATTTTTTGACCATTTTGTAATATTTTAATAAAAATGTTAAACGATATCGTAGTAATAGTATGTTTACTAAATTTTGGCTATGGTTATTTAATTATAGTTTAGATATTTACAATGAAAAAAATTTTTACTTAAGTTCTACAATATCAGAAATTTGCAAATATTTCAAAAAGGGTTGGGATTAGGTATATTTTTGCTCTAGAATTCAAAATCGATAAGAAATATAGGGTGTTTCATTTAAAAAAACCTAACTTTGATATGGTACTTTTTTTTAATCACCCTGTATAAATGCCAATATTTTCAAATAAAGGTCCTCTGCCGTCTGCATACATTCTGCAAAAAAAATTTAAAAAACTCAGGGTTTTCATAAAAACCGTGGCGGGGGTGCCCCCCCCCGTAT
>JAHBCN010022308.1:0-13472 GCA_019359885.1 Listronotus oregonensis
AGGGGGGAAAAACTTAACAAGGAGTGCTCGATTGTCAAGGGTGATAAACCTAAAGGGGTAGTAAACTTAACAAGGATTGCTCGATTTTACTATTTGTCCGCAGTTGGGGTTATATTTGGACGTCTTTTGCCCATTTTCCCAAAAAGGGATTTATTTTATTAATTTTTGTTAAATATTCAACTTTTAAAAATTTTTTTGGATATGTACTTACTATTAAAACTGTAATGTATAATATTTTTAAAAAATTAAGCTTTATATTACTTGTAAACAAAACAAACACAAACAGATTACGTCACAAATACCGAATTGACTTTAAATTGGTTTATATGGGCTTAAATGGGATCGAGCACTCCTTGTTAGGTTTATTCCCTTTGGGGAAAAAACCCCTCGGATCCCCCATTTAAGCCCTTAAAACCAATTTAAATGAAAACGGTATTTGTGACGTAACTGTTTGCCTTTTTTTTGTTTACAATAATATAAAGTTTAAATTTTTTTAAAAAATATTATACATTACAGTTCTAATAAAAAGTACATATCCAAAATATTTTTAAAAGTTGAATTTTAAAAAAAATTAATAAAATAAATCTGCCTTCTGGGCAAAATGGGCAAACGGGTGACGTCCAAACATAACCTATATCTGCGGACAAATAGTAAAAATCGTGCATCCTTGTTAAGTTTACTACCCTTGCTCGATTGTTACTATTCCGCAATATGGTTTTTTTTGGACGTCATCCTTTATTTCCCAGAAATAGATTTATTTTTTTTGTTTGAAAATTTCCTTTAAAATACTTGGATATAACTTCTATTAGAACTGTAATGTATAACATTTTAAAAAATTAAGACTTTATACCACTTGTAAACAAAACAAACGGGCAAACGATTGCAAATACCGAATTGACATTTAAATTGCTGTATATGGGCTTAAATGGGATCGAGCACTCCTTGTTAAGTTTATTACCCTTGGGGGAAACCCACGACCTTGTTTTAAGGGGGTGTCGGTAAACCTTAAGCAAATTTTTGCTAGCTTACCATGTAACATATTTACTTGTGCACAGCATACTAACAGGCAGTAAGATCTCTCCCTGGCGGCGCTTTTAATATTTTTAAGCACAAAACACGAAAGAAACAATTACAATTCAAATAAAGCAGACAGATTATATCTTAGCAAAACGTTGGCTGAACGTCGGCAATAAACATGACCGTACTTTCCCGTCAATTCATGAAAGGGTGCGACTTTCTGTTAGTTATGCTGTGATACCGGTATGTTGTGGTTACATAGAAAAAATTTGGTACTTATAAAAGCGCTAAAAGTTAAAGTTTTGATTATCTACTTCAATAGTCTATTTCTTTTAGCTTCTTTAAAAATCTATTTTTGCTCATTTCTTTAACTTATATTTTAGTCAGAATTATATTACACAGATTTGTTGTATGAGTTTGATAGAATGACAAATACATGTAAGTATTTATTGTATTTGTTTAAAACTTTGAACCTTCGAAAATATACCTTCCAGATGCAGCCTTGTTGCTTGGTCTTGCGAACAGCGTTCGAGAGAGAAACTGCGCGTTAAGTCTACAATCTTTCTCTCTCGCTCCGTATGCTGGTTTGTCTATGCGAAGGTCCTTCTAGGTACATATGTGCTCAAAGCTAAAAAGAAATAAAATCGATTTTGAACCAATATCGATAACTACGTCACATTCCTTAAACAAAACGTCAACTGTCACTTACTACATCACGTGACTAAAATATTTTTCGTGAAGTCAGTGAAGTGTTCCTCAAGTATTTCGTTCCAAAATCGATTTTTACCTATTTTTTGGTCTCAAGGTAAGAATTTTTTAGACGCTTCTAATAAAAAATAACGTATCAGTAATAAATAACTAGAACTTACTTGTTTTATTAAGATAGTACAATAAAATATGCTGGCATTTATGCACTCGATGGCGCCATTACTTTTCAGATTTGGCAACCATATGATAGGATCTGCCTAAATACAAATTAATATAATTTTTCTAGAAAGTGTTTCTTAAAAATCTTTGTTGAAAATTGTACAGCCTGTTAATAATTAGAATGGAAAAACAGCCTAAAATGTATTTAAGCAATTTTTCGGGGTGATACAGACATTTTATTTCTAAAATGTCATGTCCATGATATTTAATTATCCATACAGAGATAGATGTATTATTGCGTAGTTGTGTTCTTGAAATTCTAAAGACTTTGTTCCATCAAACTTACCCATTATGAGTTCACTTGCACCATATTACTAAATATACATAGCATGGTAATTCCAGATGGGAGTTACTATTTTTGCCTATGAAGTTTTTTATGCTCAGCTAAATTTAAAAATGTTTGATTTTCATAATTATCCCTTATTGGTGTTAATCAAATGGATGAAGTAAGTCAAATAGGTGAGGTGGGGCACTATGTATTGGCATAAATTAAGCATATATTTCTAGCAGTGTCAAAAATAAAAAAATGAAATAGCAGCCGTAGTTGCTAAGAAAAAAATATGTAAAAATGATTTTTTAGGTCTGAAAGCAAATTTCCGCTTTTTTTGTTGATTTAAATATCACACAAATGCAGAAAGGCTAAAGTAACCATACTTTATTACAAAAGTTTTTAATTTTGTAAATATGGAGTTTTTGCCTTTATTGTTTAACTAACCTGTTTGTAGTTTCCAAAATTTACCATATTGTGTCTATTGTAAAACATCTCGTACAGCATGTAAAGTCTTATATACTGCAATCTTTGGTATATAATGTTTTTTTTAACTTACGATTATATTATGTGTCCTTATAAATGGAAGCTAATAAAAGAATAAAATCCAGAGATACCAAATTTTTAAAATACATTGATAAAAATTTCACACTTATACTTTTTAACCAATCAAAATGTTTTTTTTTTGACAGGTCATCATATAATTTATCAAAAATTTTACATTGGTCACTTTAAGCCAATTAGACAATTTTATTTTAACAGTTCAGCATAGTAAGCTTCATACTTTTTGGAATTTCTAGCCACCTGTCTACTTAAGCAAACAAACTTATTAAGTGGCATTTTTGTCCTGACATCCTATGTCAGATTTCCTTATTATTTTTTAAAATAAATTTGGGTGTAGCATATTGTGAACGAATCCCCCACGTCCTTGAATTATTGTCCAGAAATTTTTCCCCAGTCTCATATTTTTTTAGAAAATATTCAAAAAATGCTTTTTTTTTTAGACGATTATAAGTCAAAATTTTTTTTCTCTATGATGGGTAACCAATATCGAATTATAGTGTAAATTTTTTGACATAATAAAAGAATTTTTTTGACAATTTTAAAATACAATTATAATTTTCTATAATTCTAGTAAACAAATCATACAGAACATAAAATAATGAACTTTGTCAAATATTAAAAGTGTATTTTTGCGCCACTACAATCATGACGTTCACAGACGGGGGCAGGGAGGTCCTGCTGATTTTCATATTTTGTTCTTTTTAAATACTTATTTTTATTAAAATTTTAATACTTATATACTGCATACAAATTTTTAAATTTTGGAGAAATTATTATATGCAAGTACAATATGCGCCTAGTAAGCACAACTTACAAGTTTTTTATTTTGCTCCTCCTGAAAAAAAAATCCCGCGGGCGCCTATGACTACAATCAATATTTTTTAAAAAATGGCTCGCAAATTTGTTTGCTGGCGCTTATTATGCACACAGCTCCATAATAATATGAAGTGTACACAAGGTATCTATAAAAAAATAAAATAAAAACTAGACAAAAGATCATTTTCTACCACTTGAAGTAAGCCAATTAAAAAATATACAAAGAATATACTTTGATAAGTCTTATAATGGTATTTCCATTTAACTACAATTAGTAGAAATCAATGTTAAAATATTTTAGGGTAGTCGTACACAAAATTATCGCCTTATAGTAAGTAAAGCCCGGCCCGTCCACAAATCAAACCCAAATCTCAGGTGTACATCTTTTATCTTCATTTTTTCCATACCATCCGCGCCAGGCTCGCCCATCTCTCTCCAACAAAAATTGGTTGTTGAACGGGCCGAGATTCCCTTGACTAGCACCAGCATGGATCATTATATTTTTTCATATTTCAGTTTAATTCGTGATGCAGTATTTTAAATGACCAGATATTAAAGGTTCTCAATGCTTGAAAATATTATTTTTGTAGGAGACTGTACACAACACATGATATGTTCGTTATTCAGTACCATTTTACACTTTTTGGACCCTAGTAAACTTTCATATCAATTTTTTTTAACAAAACCCTATATTTCAATTTCATTTGATTCTTAAAAAAGCGTTTTACGAGTGAATTACCTTAAAATACTATTTTCTTGAAGACTGCGTCAAATGAGTGACCCTTATTATTAGCTAGATTAATATGACGTTAAGCAAAAGTGATAAACAATCCTTAAAATTTAATTAAATTAAAATACAAACAAGTCTAAAAAAAAAGCAATTGTTTTAGCAAATGATTTGGTAGCCAATAAGACCTACAGTGACTATGACCTGCATTATCGATAACGCTGTAACTGATACTTTACATTCGGCAGCCAAAAACAATCAAATCGATGTTGTCATTAGATTAATAAACAATGGCAACAATGTAAACGAAATGGATTACAACAATTTTTCACCTTTGCATATAGCTACTGAGTATGGGCACAAAGAACTTGTTCAAATGCTCTTGGCCAATGGAGCCAATGTAGATGCTAAAGGAAAAAATGATTTGACCCCTTTACATATTGCGGCTCAGCAAGGAAAACTAGAAATATTAATTATATTGCTGGAATCCGGTGCTGATATTAATGCACAAGCAGATGATGAATGGACTCCTTTACATCTAGCAGCATCGCATGGTCACAACCATATCGTTATAGAATTATTAGGACGTGGTTGCGATATTCACAGGACAAGATGGTTAGATCTAACACCAATGCATGAAGCAGCCAAGAATGGTCACATAGACGTAGTTCTTACATTGTTGGATCGCGGCGCCGAAGTAAATCGTAGAAGTTGTATAGATTCTACTTCTTTACATGAAGCAGTTATAAATGACCATGATGATCTTGTTATGTTATTAGTGGAGCGTGGAGCAGATGTCAGTGCTAAAAGCTCAATGGATCTTACTGCTCTACACTTTGCTGCAGAAAATGGTAATAGTACAATTGTTAAGGTTTTGTTGAAACATGCAGCTGATGTTAATTTTAAAAGTATGTGTGATAGCACCCCTCTGTACCTTGCTGCTGTTACAGGTCATCTAGAAGTTGTAAAGACCTTATTGGAAACTAATGCAGATGTCGATAGTAGAAATACAGAACTCAGAACTCCCCTACATGGAGCAGCATTAGAGGGCCATGCAGATATTGTAAATGTGTTACTACAAAATGGCGCCTATGTTAATGCTCGAGATAATTTTAATAAAACAGCTTTACACATGGCAGCATGTAACGGTCATTATGATGTTGTAAAATGTTTATACAAACATAACGCTAATTCAAATTTGGATGATGATACTAATAGAAAACCTCTACACTATGCAGCAGATGGAGGTTTTAATGATGTTTGTGAGGCACTGTTCACTAATGGAGGGGACGTAAATGCGTTAGACAATAATAATAGTACCGCTCTACATTTAGCTTCACAAAAGGGCCATCATAAGGTCGTAAAAACTTTGCTGAAGCATTCTGCTTTAGTTAATGAACAAGATAGTCACATGGCAACACCTTTGTTCTTAGCAGCGAAATGTGGCCACAAAGACGTTATCGCGGAACTGCTAACGCATGGGACTATTGTAAATATGTTTAACGCTGCTAAAGAAACACCACTTCATGCAGCATCTAAAAACGGTTATGTACATGTAGTGACTTTGCTGTTAGAAAATGGGGCTAATGTAAATGCAGCTGCTAAAGACGCATCCACTCCCCTTCATTTGGCCACCGAAAATAACCAAATTGATGTTGTTCCTGTCTTGTTAAAAAGTGGAGCTAAGATGAATATAAAAAATTGTGATTTTAATACTCCCTTGCACATAGCCGCTATAAATGGTTTTAGAGAAATAGTAATTACATTATTGGATTATGGCGCTATGATTGATGTGACAGATAATAATGGTAACAGCATTTTGCATATGGCGGTTCAGAATGGCCACCTCGAAATTGTCCAGATATTATTGCAAAATGGTGCGAATGTGAATTTATTAAATGAAGATGGTGCTAATGCGTTACATATCGCAACGAATCGAGGCTACAAAAAAATTGTTAACATACTACTAGAGAATGGTTCGGAATAGATAATGTCAAGAACACATGGATATTTATTTTTTTAATTAGTGGTAATCAATTTGACTGAAAATTGAAAATATTACCCAATACATATTATGTTGTAAATATAATGTATTAAAATTACTAATAAGTTTGTTTTTTCACAATCCTAGATTATTTGTTTATCTCAACTAATTTTAGTGATAATTTTATATAAGGTAGACACTAACAAAGACAATACTTACTTTTTTATTTTCTAAAAAAGCATTTTGTCACATTTTTTACTTTTATTGTTTCTGTGATCTTGATTTCTTTTACTAATTTGTTTTTGCTTCTTGCGGTTTATCCGAAAGTAACTAAAAGGAACACATAATTTTCTTATGGAAAATTGGTTTCGACCAATTGTTATCAAACTTTGCATCGTGATAGTTTTCAGAACACTGATCAAAAGTCTCCACGGGCACAAAACCCGAAAACCCCTCAACCCCATCCCCTCCAAAATCTCCCTCAAAGGTCACTAGGGACTTTTCTTATGGAAAATGGGTTTCGGCCAATTGTTATCAAACTTTGCATAGTGATAGTTATCAATACGCTGATCTAAAGTCTTCACCGGCACAAAACCAAACCCAACCCCGACCCCAAAATTACCCTCGAAGATCACTGGGGATTTTTCTTATGAAAAACGGGTTTCGGTGAATTGTTTTTAAACTTTGCATAGTGTTCGTTCCTAACAAGCTGATCAAAAGTTTACATGGGCACAAACCTCCCCCCACCTTCCCCTTTCCAAATCACCCTCAAGGGTCACTGGGGATGATTTTGACCGATAGTTTGGACAATTGCTTTGCGCTTAATAGTGTTGTCAAATTGTACCCACTTAAATAGTTACAGAGCTACAGCCCGACACCGTAAACTTTTAAAAATCAATATCTTTTTAACAAAACGGTCAATAAATTCAGGTTTTTTTTTATTAAATCAGACTCTCTTTGTAATATTGTTCTTATGTTGGGGGAGTGGCGTTTCCTACAACTCCCAGCATTCTGGAGTTGCTGTATTTTAGAAGTAGGTGGGTCCAAAAACTGTAAAATAGTGTAAAATATTACTGAATAACGAACAGACCTCATGTGTTGTGTGTACAGTCTCCTACAAAAATAATATTTTTAACATTGAGAAGCTCTAACTTTTGGTAAAGCGTATTCGATCTTATTTGGAACAGCGCTAAATTTGTGGTCTTTTCAAAGTACTTAATCACGAATTAAACTAAAATAGGAAAAAATATAATGATTCGTACTAGATCTAGTCCTGTCCCGTTCAACAATCAATTTTTGTCAGAGGGAGATGGGCGAGTTCAGCGCAGATGGCATGAAAGAGCCAAGATAAAGATGTTCATCCCAATCCCGAATTAAATTGTGGACGGGCCGGGCTTTACTTACTATAAGTCGATAATTTTTTCCCACTGGTAGTGAACTACCTTAAAAAAAGTTTTGTGAATTTATCTTTTTGGTTTTTTCCAACAGTCGAAAAAAGTTCCAACGATCACGCCTTTGGCAGTATTAAAGTGCGTTCCCAAAAGAGAGGACGGTTTCGGGCGATCCTGGTGTACCAACATAACTTGGGATTGTTAAGAGGTTTCAGAACAATTTGAAATGGCCTAAATTGAAAAATGTTGGGGTTTACCGGATTAATCTTGGATGGGTTTTTGGCTGGTTTTTGAGACAATTTTAAATTTTAATTTTAAATTTTTTTTTACTTTTCTTTAACTTTAAGAATTTTTGAGATTTTTAAAGAATATTTACATTTCCACGAAACAGAAAAAGAAAATTCCTTTTGGGTTGGATTAATTAAACAATTTTTTATGTTTTGACAAGGGTTTTTGGTGTTTTTTTTGCTTGGTTTGTTATAAAAAAAAAATAAAATAATTAATAAAGATATCCGAATTTTCTGTTAGAAATCGTAAAGATTAAAGTTGACAGTCGGTCTAGGCGAATTTTTAAATTTTTTACCCGCTCGCGGCCTTTTTCATTATTATGATAATTTTTAACTTTAATGAAATTAAAAGTTGGAATTTCTTTTTTTAATAAAAAAGTTAAAGATCACGTTATGGCCCCTTTTAAAATGCGTTAACAAACGTGCGGTTATCGAGATTGTTTTGCCCAACGATCTTATACTAAAGTAATTGATAATTAAATTAAAAGTTTGTTCTTCATTAAACGGATCCTTAATTTTGCTGTTTTATGTTTCATCTTCATATGTTTACTGTTATTTAGCCACTAGCGTGCATAGTGCTTTAGCATTTCCTATTTTCTTGCTTGTTTAATCATTCGAAAGTATTAATTTTTACACCTCCCAAGCCCATCATTGAATTTAATTATTTTAAAGATGAGTGACGATATTATGAGTGATATTTGGTCATAAAAATAAATATAATAAGTAGAAAAGGTCGGTTATATTTTCAAAACAAAAAATTCAAAGACATTTGACCTTTTAATTTGACAGTCCCGAAAACGATCCGCAAAGCGATCCAAGGTTTGTTACTTTTTGTACCGTCACGAAACTATTTTAAGCCCGCGCATGCGCAAGCGCCCAAAAACCCAAATTTAAAAACGGTTTCGAAACGATACCGGATGCTTGTTGGAACAAACCTTTTATGGTAAATAAAAACAGGTTTTTATCACTTATTAGGAAGCAGAGGATGATGCTATTTATTTTTGGATTAAACGTTAAAACAATGAGTCTGACTTTTTTGTTTGTCTTACTTGTAAAGTCCCTGCAAAAATTGTATACTATGTTTATTCATTTATATGAACCCATTGGGTCCCATCAAAAAAATGTATGAATAATTCCTTATTGGTAATAAAAGTTTTTTTTTTATTTCAGATTACATCAAAATTAAAGTGACCCATTTACATTTTAATTTTATTTTCCATCATCAGGGAATGGTAAGTCAAATTTTGTTTAATTTGTTGGAATTATCACAGAAAAAAATAGTACTTTTTAACTATTGTGGTAAGTGCTGTATCAATCACCCTGTATTACTAGCATCAAATTAAGAACATTTTCTTTGTTTCGGTGCCGTAAATTTTAACATTTTTTTGTGACATTGTCGAAATCAGATCATTTCATAATCTTTTCATTTATCTTACAACTGAACAAGGTGAATTGCCTTGTTATGTAGTTTACTTTCTGTTATTTTGTTAATTGTTTCGCTAGTGATTTTACATCAGACAGCACGATCAGCTTAGTTACCTTAGTTAAGATTATATACAATTGATACTTACTTCGTTAATAGAATTGGGCTATTAAACATGTATATTTTAATTAATAAATGCAGGGGTGGATTTACGCCAAGGCTGAGTAGGCTGAAGCCTAGGGCGGCAAATTTACGATTAATTTTGTAAAAATGTAATCATAAATTTAATGATATAATTAATGAATTTGCAGAAAAAAGGTTCGAAGAAAAATGTCAGTATAAGGTTTTGCTTATGATTAAATAATATAGTTCAAAAAAGTCTTATTTGTTTACCATTTTAATTTATATTTTGTTTTTATATTATGAGATTTGTTTGTTTTAAAGAATTGTTATTTGTGTGTTATTTGTGTCTCCGGTAGCGTAGTGGTCAGAGTTTCGGCTCGCGGGCCCGGCGATCCGGGTTCGATTCCCAGTGCCGGAGAGACACTTTTAGGTAGTAGTTATTTAAAAATAAGGTCCGTGGTGGCACTACAGCGTTGTCTAAAAGGTGCTGTGAAATGCAATATTTGCATGTTTCAGTGCTTGGACAACGTTGACGGAACAACTGGGAAGAAATGGGTTAAACACCGGAAAACCCGGCACTCACGGTACTTTGGTACTTAGGTTTATATATGTATATATAATCCGTAGGATATAATATACATATATAATAATCCTTCGCGAGCTGTCATAAAGATAAAAAAAAATAATAATTTTCTGTATGATTTACTTTTGTTAAATTTGTTTATTAAATTTTCATAAGAATTACTAGTGAAGTTTACATTCTTTTAATGGTAAATGCTAAATGATATCCAAAAAATGTTGACATATTAGGCGGCAAAACATATTAGCCTATGGGCGGCAAAAGTTAAATTCGGCCCTGAATAAATGGAACAAGCAGCGCTACTCTTAAGCGCGCTTGTTTATTGACGTTTTTTACCATACACCGGGTTGTTCAAAAGGTTTTGTGGTCTAACAAAAAAAAAAAAAACACGAATCTGGAAAACTGTCAAAATACGCTTTTACATATTTTCACAGTTTGAATTCTATCTGGATAACAACGTAAAACGTACTGAATTAAAATGGAATTAACCAAAGATGATGTACCTGGGGCAAAATTAACATTTTTAAAAACACAGATCATCTTTTCCGGGACTTAAAACAATGGTTTACATGTCGTGGTTTACCCGTGTCAAGTAACAAAAATGTCCTAGTTGAAAGGTTAGTTGATTCATAACTAGCGTACAAATTGATAGGATTTCTTTGATTATTTCAGTATAATGCCCTAATGGCTCTTTATATATCACGTTTGTCCAGCAGCACCAAGGTCCAGAGTTCGATTTTACAATGACTCCAAGAACTTTTTTTTTATTAAAAACATGAGTGGTCACTTATTTTTAATAAAAAAAATAATTACATACCTAATTAGATCTTGAGGACATTAAAAAAATTACATACAATCACTTGAACTAATACAACAATTATCGACAAAATGGTTAAAATATAGATAAGTTTTTATTGTTGTGGTAGATTTATTTATTATAAATACCTCGCGGATACACGCCAAAAGAAACGATGGAACCTCTTTGGTCCTGGTCTCGGGGTATAGAGACTGAAAGACATTGATGGACCTCTTAGTTAATGTTTATGACGTTTTTTTATAAATGACATTTTATTTGTGGTGATTAATAATTTATTTTTTCAAAAAAATTTAAAAACTGGTGGTGTGGATTTTAAGTTTTTCCCGAAATTACTTATGCATCAAGCATAGCTACCCCCAAATAACCATGTTTATAATTTACATGGAGTATAATAATTGAAAGTTCTCGGAATTTTTTTTAAAATTTATACCAAGGTTCTAACTTTTTTTTTATTTAAATTTAATTTCAATCGGTGGCAGACTTGCTCCTGCTAGTTCATAGGAACCAATAGGCCTTTTAAGGATGCTCAGGCAAGCGCGTCCGCCATGTTAAAAAGGCGGCAATATAAAAGTTTCGGGCACTTTTTATAAATATGGCTGGGCAACAAGCATTATCATCTGAAATATCAGTTTAATTAATAGAAAAATTAATTAATGGCGCTTCATTAGTGCATCCTACTGTAGAAGCCCACAACTGTTTAGTTAAGACGATGGTTGAAGTGCCATGGTCGTCCTCAAGGAGGAGTTAAAGCCGGATTAGTTGAGAGGTTGGGATAATAATAATTTAGATGTCAAGTAAAAATGTATTCTACTTGTCATGGTAATAAGTAAAAGTAATTACAAAAAGAAAAAAAAATCCTTATTTCTATTTTTTGGGGGTTCTAGTGACTTTTACCTACAACAAAATTTATTATTTGAGGTTGAAGGATTTACTATGGGATCGCTGCGGCATTCTTCATACCAACAACGTTTTTTTGCCCCTTTCCTATAGATAACATTATATATTTTAATTAAAATACTTGGATTATTATTTTATTATGTATGCACAGTAATTTGAATTAAACTGATTATAAAAAAAAACAATTATTATTACTTATTTTTTTTGCTATTTTTTTATAAACATATGCTTTGGGAAATAAGTGCCCGAAAAAAACGGCGAAATTTGGGGCATGCCCAAAAAAAATTTTAACTATTACAAGGACTATAGGCTAAGCCCCTTTGTCGATATGCCCCGGGACCAGGACCGAAGCGGTCCCATTGTATAAAACCTCTTCTGACTAGTATACCCGACAAGAACATTTAAAACAATAATCCGCCAAGGCTATATAAAACATATCTACAAACAACCTATTTTACTTGTAAGATTGTTTCTAGCCCTGACCTTAGAGAACTGTTTTTCTTCTAAACAATATGTTTAATGTAAAAAATTTAGAAGTCATTGTTTAATGACATTTTGCAAACAGATGAAGGACGTTACCTAGAACGAGTAATAAATTCCTATAATGATGTTTTGTTGCAAAATATACTATGCAATCTGACCTGAAAAGTAATGTAGCAAACGATATAGGTACACATGAGTTTTTTATTAGTTGACGTATGATAATTAATACTTGCTGTCACAATTTTGCAGGGAGCTATTAATTAATTACGTACTTATTTATAAATTAATGATCAAAATATAAAAATCTTCGTTTAATTCGGGCCAAAACGCCAAGAATTTATTTTGACCTAAGTTCTCGCATTTGATTACTTTTTTGTTTTTAAATAAAAATTATATTTGAAAATTAATTTTGAATCCAATTATACAGGGTGGCTATATCGCTGGTTTATTAAAAGCATAAGAACGTTTTTCAACCTTTTTTGGATTGAGCTGCACCTCTTTCAAAAGTCAAAGGGAGCGAAATCTGGCAAATAAAGTGAATGTATTTTCTTTAAAGATTATTTTTTTTGAATACCTATTTTAAATTACACTGGTGTACTAAAAATGACGGTTTTAAGAAGTACAAGTAAAAGTTCAAAAATAATTAAGGGATATGAGTGCTTTCAATTTTTCATTCTTCGTTGTCATTTTTGCTTGGTAAAACTGGGTACCATGTCATTTAACGAGGACTAAACAGGACCATATTTGTGTCTTTATGTTCCCCCGTAAAATTTTAAAAAAATACTGAAAAAAAAAACTAAATTTAAACAATGGAGGTTCGACATTAAATTATTTTTTTCTTTACACGGCGGTTTTTTGAGGCTCTGATCACGAATCTAAAATCAGTTTTTTTCGGGCAACCTCTCGTTTTTAAGTTATGAGGCCTCCAAAGTAACTAACCTCAAAATTATTTCTTCTTGAAACTGATTACCATTAAATGAAAACATATACTGATTGGGCACTTAGATATTAAACAAATACACTAAAATTTACAATAATGTATTGTCTATTTTTAGTTAAAAATACCTTAAATGAATCCAGTTTTCTTTACGTTGTAGGAATATATGTTGTATAACCGGTTGCCTATTTCTTAATTAAGTTTATTAAATAATAAACAATTTTTTTAAAT
>JAHBCN010022309.1:0-13342 GCA_019359885.1 Listronotus oregonensis
AAAAAAGGAATATAGCCATTTCTTGTATTTTTTTTCGTGGAATTCAATAAGCTGCAAGAAGAAGAGTAACCTATGCGAAGGTTCAGAGAAAACTAAAATATTTTAAGTAACTTCCACATCACGTTCTTCCACTGCAGCATTTAACACGTGAACAAAAGGAGCTTTGCTTTTAATTTGTTTCCCAAATTTAAATCCATGAACAAGATAACGATCCTACCCTGTTTTAAACGATTCTTTGGACGGATAAAGCTACGTTTACTACATCGGAAATGTTTAACCGATGCAATACGCATAGCTGGGCAAGACAAAATCCCAGGAAATTTCAAGAGTTTAAAATACCAAGGGGCTTCTCTTTATTTTCTGGTGTGGTGTGCTTAACAATAGAATTTCGGGCCAATATTCTATGGGGGACCCTTAAAGGAAAAAGATATCCCCAATCTTCTTGAAAACGATATTGAGAACATTTTAAAAAATTTGTCCTCGGAAACGTATCGCAAGATAATTTGGCAACAAGACGGAGCGCAGCCCCATGCTGTTCTCAAAGTTGTGCAATATCTGAATCGCCGATACAATCAGTGGTTTGGACGTTATGGCACTATTGATGGCCACCTAATAGCCCTAGATATTACAATTTTGGACACTTTTCTATGGGGTCATTTAAAAAAGAATGTCGTTTTTTAAAAATGGGAACACAAACACGGAAGAAATGAAAAAAAAAATTGTAAATAAAATTTAATCGTTTTAAACCCAAAGAACCTCAAATAATATCGGCGAGCTTAGAAAGGCTAAAAAGGGGGGATATAGATCATGTTTCGAAAATAACGGGTGTCATAAGAACATTTAAATTTTGTAATATTATAATTTTTTTTTTATAAGTTTTCTTATTACCCCCATTTTTTTACTCGTATTTTTTTTAAATTTTTTTCCGTTTAAAATTTTTTGCCCCTTGGGTTTTTATGAATAGATATATCATATTATTTTTTAGCATATAATATAATTTAAAGCCGTTCTTCCGATCAAAACATCATTATAAAACTACTCCAAAAAGTAATAAATGTATTTTTTAAATTCTTGACTTTGACAAATAAGCACCTGTGGCCTGTGGCAGCCAGTTGTTTTATTAAAAACTGGTCAGGCAAAAATTAGTGCATTTTGTAATCGCAATGTCATCTTTTTTTACTTTTGATATTGCCGAAATTGATAAAGACTTTTAGTTTTTAAATGCAAAATTTGTAAATGTATTAACTTTAATTGTGTTTTTGAAAGCTTGACTTCTTGCAGATCGTAGTTGACCCCTGGATAGCTTTAATTTATAGGCAATGATCCAAATAATAACAGAAAGTACTAAATCTATTTTAGCGGACACATCTAGATACCCTGAAAGTAAAACACTGCGAAATAGGTTTTCGGACTTATGTTAAGACACCCAAATATCCCATAAAATATCTGTTCTTGATATCCACAAGGTGTCGCTTCCCCTTACAGAAACCATCACTGTCATGGAATTGTCAAGTACACTTTAAGAGTGTATTTACGCTACACCTTAGGGGTGGGCGAAAGGACGCGGAGACGGTGCGCGGATACCAAGGAAGTTTTTTAAACTTCCTTGGCGGATACTAACAAACTTCCACTACCACAATTTTCGTATAGCCGCATTAAAACTATTATATTTTATTTAGGTTCTTCCAAATTCGGTGTATCGATGCGATGTTGTTTCCGATTGCAAGCCTACAGGAAATAACGTTTTTCGGAAACTATTTTTTACTTAAAAAAACATAAATTATACACCTTTAAAAAAAGGTAAGGAAATAATCTATGCCTCTGCTGTAACGGATTTTTAAAATACGAGTCGAGTTAAAAAAAATAGTATCTAAACATAACCGTTTTTAAAAGGTGACTTTCACTCAAGGAAATATTAAAAACTAAATCCAAATTTAAAAAACTATTACAGCAGAAGCCTAGATTTAAGTGTTGGCTTTCATATAGTTTTTGAAAATTATCGATAACTTATACTGTTTTTGAGAAAAATATTATGCCCCGAACCCCAAATTGGATCCAAATTTCGCGGCGCGAATGGACTCTTAATTCTCAGGAGTTAAATACACATTTTTTGCGAACGTCTTCAAAGAATTGTAGCTTTTAAATCGGTGTTTGCTTTTCAATAATCAAATCAGAAGTCAAAGAAAATTTATAATATTTGTTATTATTATTAGTTTTATTTACCATCACTATTCACTAGATCAAACAATGTCATGTTTAAAAAACATATCCGCTCTTTTTTCTCTTGGCGATTAAATAACTATCTGACTGCAGTTAATAAACACATTTAGAAATTATTTTTTAATTTAAAGATCTGGGCGGTAGTTTCAAAATCTGTTATTACTGCACTTTGTCCTAATTTAAATATAATATAAATCAACAATGGGTATTTTTATTACTCTAAATTTAAAATTGTATCTTAGAATCGATACTATTGGATTTCGGCACTACGAGTATAAAAGAAGGTAACAGTAAATTTAACTGACAGTAATTTGTACTTAATTTAAAATTTAGTTTTATAAAAATGCTATTTATTTTTTTAAATTTTAATCAGTTATTTAGATTACAAATTTTACGCCGTATTAAGTAAATTTAGGTCTTGCTTTTTTATAAATAATTTTATTTAAATATGTTTTAAAATTAAGTTAAATACCTTATTTTTAAAATATGCATGTAAATTTGTGGATATGTAAATAAAAAAAAAACTAAAAAGTAAACCAAAAATAATACATATATTAGTTCATAAAACATATAAAAGATACCAGATTATAAACACTGCCACTGTGTGTATTTTCAAAAGTTATTACTAGGCAGATTAAAAATGATAACATTGTCAATTTTCAATTTTTTTAGGAAAATGACCACCTTACACCTAGGGTTGTAATGATAATTAATTTTATTTTTTTGCCTTAATAACAAATAAATGTACAGTTTTCATCGTTTTGCAGGTTAATGAATTTAAAAGGGGAAAAAATTTTTCAAAAATAAAACTGTAGAATCTAAATAGTTTTTCTTAAAACATTGTACAGCCTACCTCCAGTTAAACCTACAGATAGCTTATGGTATTTTTTACATACAGACTACTCAACACCCAAGAATAATTTTAATTGTGCAATTTATACGAAGCCGTCAATCAAGGACGGCCGTAACCACGATTGATCACGTGAGCTATTTAACTTATATTTCAGCATTAATATTTTTTTTCTGGTTGGTTCTAGTTTTTTTATAATCGGAGAAAATGGATATTTCGCTTTCTATTACTTGTAATCATGTTGATCCCTCATACTTTTTTTTTAAACTGAAACCCAGATCAGTTTCAACTTCAACTAATTATCTCGTTTTTTTAGCGTATGAACTTCTTTTATTTCTTTTTCTTCATGGCGGCCTTTATGTATTACGTTTGTAACAATAGGTCTTGTGCTAGAGAGTTATGTTTAATTGGGTAAACCCGAGATCATGTGGCTTCTGCTGCTGCGTTACCAGGTTCCACTCTAACAATTTATATCATTCCTCAGTAGTCCATTTCTGAGAAAAAAACATCTTGGTGATCTACATGTCCAGTACAAGGACTGGTTAAGATCTAGAAAAACGGTACCTCAGGACAGAGCACCTAAGCCTTTGCACTACGACACATGCTCATAAATATTAACAAATATCTTTCTTACTTCCTTCCGATTTTCAATTTCCAGAAATTCTTCAGATCTTGTACCCGCTTCCAATCCTAAACTCAATTAAGTATCAGTAAATGCTTCGCTTGGTCAATAAGTCCTACTCCATATGTAGTAAATTACTTTGACCGTTCGCAAAAAAAAGCCGAAAAAACCGTATTTTTCGCAAATAAAAATATATATATATATATATATATATATATATATATATATATATATATATATATATATATATATATATATATATATATATATATATATATATATATATATATATATATATATATATATATATATATATATATATATATATATATATATATATATATATATATATTTTATAATTAAAAAAACTAAGCTGTCGTCGCCCGTCTGACGTATCCGCCCCCGCCGTGCTCCTTCGGTTTACCGCATTGCCAAATTCAAACAGCATTCCTCAATGAATTTAATTTACTTAAACAAAAAAGATTGAATGCACTATAATATATTATTTTTAAAAATGAGAACATATTAAACCTAAAGATTAGACCTGTATTTAAAAAATATAGGTGTAATATTTTTTAAAAAAGAAAGCATTAAGTGCTTAAAACTTAAATGATAAATTAAAACTGTTCAAAATTTGGCAACAACCTTTGGGTGTTTAAACAAATTCGGTATCATAAGTGAAGCTGGACTGTACAAGCCAAGTAGGAAAATAAATATCCGACGTTGCCAGATTTTTAAATACGCTAATTTATCGTGGGTAGTGAAGGGGTACAGTCATGTTAAAATATTCACCTCCAACCATGGTGCGTATGATTGGGTAGTAAGCCAAAACGTAGGACTGTAGGGAAAGAACTACCTTAAGAGTTCCGGACATTTAAACTTTTACTAATCGAGATTTGTTTTATTCGTAATTTTAATTTTTTCATACCTCTCGAAAATCATTGGACTGTAAAAATATTAATATAATTAATATATTATATATATATATATTTTTATTTTTTAAATTTTTATATTTAAATTTTTTTATATATTTTTTATATTTTTATATATATATATATATATATATATATATATATATATATATTTATTTTATATATATATATATATATATTATATATATATATATAATATATAAATATATATATATATATATATATATATATATATATATATATATATATATATATATATATATATATTATTTCGCGAAAGCTTTCGAACTAGCCTTTTGATTTTTTCTATGAATTTTTCTAATTATTGTTTCGGCGTACAATGGTCATACATTTTTCAAAATCACGGCACGAGAAGATTCGACGCTACCAAGGTCGCAATACAGAGTGACGGCGACAGAATCTATCTCCATCGTGTAACACATCGCACGTTTTTAAAAACTCAACCAAAAATTCAACTCAAAAAAACTCAACATTATCAAAACCAAAAAATTAAACATAAACCTAAGATTTCATAAACTATTTAAGTGTATTGTGAAGTGAACAAGAACAGGAGCTCCTGTGGGGACAAAAGGCCTAAGAAACTGATCGACAAGAACCAAAATAAGTGCCTCCATATTGTCTTTTTGGCCCGGTATCCTTACTTTAATTTTTATTATTTTGCGCAAAATTTTTGGGCTAGGGTTTACAGTCCCGCGGCTTAAATCTATCGAAGTAAAAACTCAATTTATTAAATCACCGCAACATTTTGTTCCATCCGAGGGCCCGATTAAGGCAAGGGATTTCAATTTTGCTACGCAAAGACATCAAAATCCATTCCCAAATTTTCGCCATTTTTGTTGGTTCGGTTCTCCTGCTGAACCGTTTCACAGGTGCCCCCCTACTTTTCGCCTTCGGGAGAGCTCCTGTGGCTCAGTCGTCCAATCGGGAGTTTCAGCGCATTGTTTACATTTTAAAAACAACAACACGAAAATAGGCTATTTTTAACAAAACAAAACTCATAATATCGATTGTGTATTAGGTTTGATGGTGTGTAATCAATATCTATCTACCAAACGGTACGCAAGTGGTCAATTAAATTTTACCCGTTAAATTCAACCTATTTTAGTGAAAGAAGTGTTTTTGTTTTTCACCCATTTTAAGTGCATTTTGGAATACCGTGCATGACCTATCTCAACAGGTAATTCTATTTTTTTAACTCGGGCTTATCAAAACCAAAGATCAATAGATATAAAAAATTTTAAACGAAATAAAAATAAATTTATATTTCTTGTTGAAAATTCATATTTTAAATTCACCTATTAGATTTAACCAACGTCTACTATGTCTAAAACCAAATTGATTAATCAAAGAAAGCCGTCAATAACGCGCATTACCGAGGTTTATAACCTAGCAATTAAATCAAAAACTGATGCGAATTCGATACCGATTTTTAAGGTTGCGTTTGAATCGTTGGAAGATCATTATGATGAGTTCAAACGATTGCATAACGAAATTATCGGCCTTATTGATGACGCCGAATTTGACGAGCAAGACATTATTAGACGTGATACAGACCAATTCTATTACAAAACCAAGGCGACATTTTTCTGAAATTTTCCTGATTCAACCTCGGGGTTTTCCGGTAACACCCCTTTTTTAATTCCACCCAATGGGCAAACATTCCAAGATACTTTAGGTCCTTTAAAGGTACCAACCTTCGATGGAAATCTAGAAAATGGCCCACATTTTTGATGTTTACATTCCTTAGTTCATGATAACAAAAATTATTCCGAAATTAAAAAGTTCCAATTTTATTTACATTTTGGAAGGTGAACCAGCTAATCTTTTGAATACAATTAAATTAACAGCGGCTAATTAGAAATAGCTTGGAACACATTAACAAGCCGTTATCAAAACAAAAGATTTAGCCTCTACATATTGGAATGCCATTTTTAACCTAATCCTTTAAAAAATAACTCGTCAAAGAGCTCAGAAAATTAATAGACACTTTTTTAGAAAATGTTGCCGCTTTGGAAAACCTTCAATTTCCTGTAGGCCCATTTTGTTTTCCACTATTTTCAATTCTTTTATCAAAAATAGATAATTCAACCAGAATAGCATTTGGGGTCAAATACAGTGCCGTGGAGATTCCAACTTTCCAAAATTTGATTGATTTTTTTAACTAACCATTAAGGCTTTGGAAACCCACAACTTATCCAACTCACTCCCTTCTACATCAAAAACCAAATGATTGAAACAATATACTCACAAACAAAGGGCTAATTTTCAAAATCAAAAATTCAATTCACAATCAAATTTATTTGTAAACACCCACAATCACAATCAAATAAACAAAAGCAAAATCAATCTCATTTTGAGCAACAATCTCAACAAAACAATGCCATGAATAAATGTAGGCTTTGAAAACAGAATTCATTCCATTTATTTTAACACAATGTCCCATATTTATTTCCAAAGGCGCCTTCTGAAAGACATGCACATCACGCAACAGGCATGCCCAAAATTGCCTTAGATTCAATCAAAAAAAAATACAGGATTGTACAAGTACTTATAATTGTAAAATTTGTAGGTGCAGGCACCACAAATGATATGTAAACAAAATTCTAGCCATTCTAACCAAAATCAATTTAATTCACCCCAAAGTCAATTTAATTCAACACAAAAAATCAACTCAACTCAATTAAATCCCAATCAAGTTCAATTTAATTCTAATCAAAATCAAATGCAATTTAATCAAAAGCAAACCAATTCTACAATAATTCAAATCTAATTTTCAAAGAATCTTAATCCAAGTCAAACAGGTTACCAATCCAAAATCACCAATCCAGTATCCCTCAAATAACTAAAAAATGAATCCTTGTTGTCCAGTAAAAAACTCAACCCCATTGCCTCAAAAAAATCTGTGGACATCTCTATCGACATCGGCCCAAAAACATGTATTTTATCTACCTGTCAAGTTGAAGTGCTTGATGCAAGAGGCCATTACCAAAAAATTCTTTCATTCTGGATAGTGGTAGCCAGCTGAATCTAATCAGTGAAAATTGTCTACACCTTTTGGGACTATCTAGAAATAAAGTATGCATACCAGTTTTAGGTTTGAATCGTTCATCGTCTTCGACCAATGGCGTATCGACTTGTACCATTCGACCAGTAGGTCAAAAGCAACCCAAATTTACATTTGAAGTTCATATTCTACCAAATCTCTGTGCAAATATGCCCTCAATGAAAGTCGATCCTTCAAATTGGAACCATATTTTTAATCAAAATGGCAGATGACAAATTCTACATTCCTGGTCCTATAGACATGTTGGTCGGGCTGAAATCTATAAACAAGTTCTCTTATCAGGGCGAATAGATGGTCAAATTGGTCAACCTACCGCCTTTGAAACCATCTTTGGATGGGTTTTATTGGGCTTACCCAAGACATCATTCTTTCCTTCATTAAAAACCCCCATGTTTTTGCTATCAGAACAGTCTTTGGATACAAGCATTCGCAAATTTTGGGAATTAGAAACTATCAAACCGAAAGTTTTCTTATCCCGAAAGAACAAAAGTGCGAAGACATTTTTTAAAAAACCACTACAAAAGAGCCTTCAGGGCGTTTTGTAGTAAATCTCCCTTTTCATACACTCAGAACCTGACCTAGGGGACACCTTTTCCTTTTCGCATATCATGCTTTATGTCACTAGAATCTAGGCTTTTAAAGAACCAAATCTCTACACTTTATATCAATTTATGCGAGAATATTTCACAAACGGCCACATGTCGCCTATTCCTAATAATGAACTAAACCAGCTCTAACATGCTATTTGCCACACCATGGCGTTCTTGACTAGATAAATCCACTTAAGCTCCCTGTAGTATTCAATCCTAATCAAGGGATCCAATGGGATCAGTCTAAACGAACCTTGTTAACAGGACCAAAAATTTTCAAAAAAAGATATCATCCGGGAAAATTATAAATTTCGATTCATCAATAGTTTTTTTTTGGCTGTTCAAAACAGCATTTTTTGAAATTAAAATCCCCAAAACACAGAGATTTTCAAAATTATTATGGGTTTTCCACCCTAATGAACCGCTTCCAAAGACCGTCTTAACACGATTTTCTTTTTGGGAAGTAAGTCCCTTTCTAGCAATTCAAACTTTGAGGGAGTTAGCTACTCTAAGAGGGGAAAAACTACCAAAAGCATCTCAAATTCTCCTTAATAACATTTTTATGGATGATTCCTGGCAGGTGCGAACTCGATAGAGGAAGCTCTCGACCTTAAAAGGAATAATTGCTTTGCTTAAGCTCGGGGCTTCGAACTCCGTAAGTGGGCAAGCAATGACCCCAAAATTTTTTCCCATTTTTCCCCATCAGATTGTCAAATTCCTTTTCTTTCGACAGCGATAATCTCACTTCAATCAAGGTCCTAGGTCTTCAATGGCATCCATCTTTAGACATCTTCAGATATTTTTTTAGGGGGCAGAAAAACCTTGCACTAAAGAAATATTTTTTACTAAGGGGAAATCTGGGATCCACCCCGGATTTTTGTCACCAGTTTCTTTTTTTTAAAACCCCCTCATACAAAAACTTTGGTTATCAAACTGTTCCTGGGATGAAAAACCTCCAAATTCGATAATTAATCTCTGGAATAAATTTGGGGGAATGAACTAGAATCTCTTTCTAATGTTACTTTACCTCGTTATTTTTTTTTAACTAATTTAAAAACTTTTCCCTTTTCCCCGGTTTTGCGATGCATCTGAACTCTTTTCCAGCTGTATATACGTTCGCATAGGTTCCCCAACAACGAGATAAAATAAAGGGGTTGTCATAGGCAAGTCACGAGTTGTTTTCCATTAATACAAAATCTATACCTCGGTTAGAACTACTTGGTGCTACTCTATTGGGAATCTTTTAGGGGTAGTTATTCGGAATTATTCGGCCTTGCTAGTCATAGACAAAATTTTTTTCTTTTTGGGGGTTCTCAAAAACAAAAAACCCCCCAATTAGGGGGCACCGCACCGAGGGCGAATTTTGGTAGCCAATCGTGTAAACCATATTCAAGAAACCGTCCCAAATATTCCGTGGTATCACATCCTTTTCAGAAAACCCCTGCGGACTGCGCAAGCAGAGGTTTGCCCCCAAAAAAAACTCAATAATCATCCTTTTTGGGTTTTTTGGCCCCCGGGGGGGTAATTTTCCTAAATCTCAATGGAAAACCCCAAAAATTCACGGATCAAATCTCAGAAAACGTACCCGAGGAAGTTCTAAAGGAAAAACCCCCAAAAGTTCTTGCCCCCATTCAATATTCAATTCAATTATTTTGAAAAACTCTTTCAAAATTTTTCCCCAACTAAATCTTATTCAAAAAATAATTTGTCATTTTCTTCCTTTTTTCCCAAAAAAGAAAAATTTAACTGAAAAACTTTCAGGTCCATTTAACTCACTTAAATCATAAATCATTGGGGGGCTTGGCCCCAAAGGGACAGGAAGACTTTTTTTATGATTTATTCTTAAAAAAAAAAACAAAAATTGTTACCCAAACAATTGAGAAAATTTTCACCTTTCATAGATGAGGCGGGTTTCCTAAAGGGGGCGGTCGTTTGGGCATTCTTCAGGAATTCCCTATATTCTAAACACCCAATCTTCTACCTAGAACACATAGATTAACCGTTTAATAATTAAAAATTCACACTGAAAATCTGCACCCCGGTCTTAATACAGTCTTGTATCTTCTTAGACAAAATTCTGGATTTTTTCTGCTCTTGAGCTATTAATCACAATATCTCCCAGTGTGTCCCTGTTTTAATTAAACCCTAAACCCCTTTTCACCTTACATGTCCCCAAAACCTACTTCCGAACCTCGCAGTTAAAAGTTTTTTTTTTTACGTCTGCTTAGACTACGCGGGGGCCCCTTAACATTATCACTTCCCCGGGTTTCGTTCTAGAAAAACTTTGGCCACATAGCCGTCTTTGTTGACACCTGTGTGAAGGCCATTCACATTGAATTAGTGTCAGATCTTACAACAGAAGCTTTCATTGCTGCTTTTTTAAACCTTCGTCGCTAGACGTGGCGCTTGTATTCGATAACTAGCGATTGCGGTGGGGAAATTTATAGGGCTATTTTAAACAGCTACCGTTTCAAAACGCCCGAGGTTTAAAAAAATTGATTTTGGGTTTAACCAACCCCCGCCCCTCACCTCAACGGCCTCGCCGAAGCAGGGGTAAAATCAATTAAGTCCCCACCTTTATAGAACCATAGGAACCAAAAAAACATTCGAGGGGAATCTACATTTTTTAAAACAAATTAAAACTCTACTAAACTCCAGGCCCTCTGTGAACAAAAATTCGTCCCCAAAGATTTATCTCCCCCTTTCTCCAGGTCATTTTTTTTCCTGGAACCGTTGAATTCCCCCCCCAGATCAGGACTTATCTCATTTAAAATTAAACACATTAAACCGTTGGCAACTCATCCAACGACTTCACTCGGATTTTGGAACGCTGGAAGTCCCCAAAATCTCCCCACGTTGCAGCAACGCTCAAAGTGGACAGATCCCCCCCCTTGAAATCAAAATAAACTCTCTGGTTCCCCTTTCAAAAAAAGAGTTAAAAAAATCCATTCGTTGGCTTTTGGGTAAATTGTCTCTGTGTATCCTGGTCCCCCAATCCCTAAGGGTTTTTAACCGTAAAAAAAAAACACGGTCAACAAAACCCTGTCTTTTAAAATTTGTCCGTTACCAATGATTACACAATAGGTAAACCCAAACCCAATCGCTTTTATCTAAGGGGGTCAGTTTAGAATTTCTATTTTTTTTTTTTTCTTTTTTTTTATAGTTTCCACTACAATGGAAAATATTTGGGAGTATTTTTTTTTTTTTTCGGTTTAACTCTAAACTATTTTATAAGTTAATGTTAAGTCAATTCAAAAAAAAAACAATGTTTTACGAAAAGGGGGATTAATGTTCGCGCAAAGCTTTTAGAAAAGCCTTTTGATTTTTTTTTATGAATTTTTCTAATTATTGTTTCCCCCGCGTACAATGGTCATACATTTTTTAAAATCACGGGGAGAAAAATTCGACGCTACCAAGGTGCGCAATACAGAGTGACGCGCCCACAGAAGATCTATCTCCATCGTGTAACACATCGCACGTTTTTAAAAACTCAACCAAAAAATTTAATCCAAAAAAAATCAACATTACCCAAAAAAAATTAAACATAAACCCCAAAATTTATAAACTATTTAAGTGTATTGTAAGTGAACAAGAACAGGAGCTCCTGTGGGGGCAGAAAGGGCCCAAAAAACTGATCGACAAGAACCAAGTAAGTGCCTCCATATTGTCTTTGTATGGCCCGGTATCCTTACTTTTAAAAATTTTTTTTATTTTTTCGTACGAATTTTGGGCTAGCGCGTTTACAGTCCCGCGGCTTAAATCTATCGAGTTAAAAAAATCAAAATTTTGTCAAATCACCAAAAAAAAAAAATATATATATATATATATATATATATATATATATATATATATATATATATATATATATATATATATATATAAAAAAAAAGGAAGGGTAGTTTGACTGACTAGTTAAAAAAAAAAACGAAACCAGAGTAGTGGAAATGCAGTCAATTGAAAGGCCACTTTAAGTAATTAACTCTTTTTTTTGAAAAAAATTTTTGCTTTCGGAAAAACTTTTCCCATCATCAGGACAATCTAAAAATAAAAGAAAATGATTCTTGTTAGTGAAACCAACAAAAATAATTCTCTCTTTTACAAAGTTCTTACCATATGGAGTTGAAAACATGAAACAGGTTAATAGCAATGAAGAACAAAACTTCATTCACATTCCTTTTTAAAACTACATTGACTTTAACATTTTTAGCACGGGGATCTTACCTGTTACTAAAAAGATTTTTACGGAGTGAAAGAAATATAAAAAAAAGAAAAAGAATTTATAGTTAAAAAACTTACAAAAAACAAGTATGGTTTAAAAACTTTAAAGACCAATGAGCGCTGTCATTGAACAAGAAAAAAATTTTGATATAATGATTTTAAAAAACTTTGGATTTTCCATTTTTAAAATTTGGCCTCACAGGCCCCATCTTGCAAACGCAGAGCCATCTGTCGTGGTTATAATTATTTATACACTGCTCACAATTAAGGTAAATTTTTTATACACTGCCCCAAATTAAAGTTTAGATACATTATTGTATTTTAAAAAATGAATACCATTTACAAGGGTTTGGGGAAAATTTAAAAGAATGTAATATGTATGTACCTAAAAATGCAAAGTTCAGATGCTTATTATTGAATCTAACGAAATATTGTTGTTGTTTTTTTTTTGGGGAGAGAATATAATTATAAATGGAGCTAAGATTTTGGATATCACTCCTTTACACACCCAAAAACTATGAATAAAAATGATATCCAAAATCTTAGCTCCATTTATAATTATATTCTCTCGTACCAAAAAACAACAATTTTAATTAACAAAATAACTTTTTTTTTTTATTTTCATTTAATTTTTTAACAAATTTTAAAAAATTTTTTTTAAAATCAAAAAATCTCAAATTTTTTGAATAAATAATTCCAAAAGGGCCTGTTTTAAACCCCAATTTCCCCAAACAGTGCGGTAATTTAAAAAAAATTTTAAAAATTAATCAAAAATTTTTTTCTTTTGTTAACCCAAACGAAAAATTTTTTAAAATATTTTTTTTT
>JAHBCN010022310.1:0-13433 GCA_019359885.1 Listronotus oregonensis
GCCACCCTCTACATCCATCTATTTTTTTTAATAGCAACGTGAAATATGATTTTTTAAAAGTAAACTCGTGAAAAACGTATTCATTATTTTAAAAGCAACCGGAACCCGACAATGAACACGTGCTAATGGATCTCGAGAATGCAGAATGCTTTTGTAGCACAAAAAACAAAAAGGGTATTAAATTTTTCCCCCTGATAATTAATACCAGTTTTTTTTAATTTTCTTTTAAAAAAATTTTTTTTAGAAAAAAAACCTTTTTTTTGTCTTTTAAAAAATTTAAATTTTTTTGGATAGTTTTTAAAAAAAGTTTAAAACCCCTTTTTTAAAAAATAAAAAATTTTTGTTTTGGGTAAAACCAGCTTAAAAATTACCCTTTTTAAGAGTTCATTTAACCATATAGACTGTCAGCCCACGGAAAAAAAGGCCCTTTTTTGGGGAATTTTTAAAAAAAAAAAATATTGACTATGTTCTTTGGGTTTAAAAAAAAAAAATATACTAGAAAAAAAAAAAAAAATAACCCCCCTTTTGGAAAAAAACTATTATACTCAGTATGCCATCTAATTGATATATAAGCGATAAATGGCCTTTCGAAAACTTTAACAGCATACTAAGTACGGTTGTTCCAAAACTACTATATTATTACCAGAAGCCAAAGTCAAGCTGGGCCTTTAGGATGAGAGAGAGACTTAAACGTGTCCCGATAATTTTCCGTCATATTTATTTTATTGTTTGGTTTTTACCCTTGGAGCCGTCTTGATTTAGTACCGGAGGCAGCGGAGCCACCTGGGCTTTTTGTGCCCATTTTTTTTATACCAATCCTTCCACTAGTCTTGTACCTTTTAAAACCCCCGAAAAACCCCCCGAGATTGGTTGTTTTTTTTATACAATAAAAACAAGCCCGTAAAACCCCCGGGGTTTGGTTGGTTGATTTTTTCTGTGAGGTCATTTTCGGTTGCCCAAATAATGCCTGTCTTTTGTGATTCAACGCTTCACTTTTCCAAAAAAGGTTTTTGGCTTTTTTTTTCCCCCCACCCTTTTCATTCTGCTTTTTTGGGTCAACATTGTATGAGCCTACCCTTTTAGGTATCCTTTTTGGACATGGTGCTTTTTTAAAACTCTACTGTTATGCGAAAACTTTTCCTATTTTGTCGGAGTAGTTTTTCCTTTGTTCTTTTGGATGAACCCTTTATTAAGCCTTTTCCATGTTTTATTTAGCTGATGCTGGACCTGTATTCCTTCCACCGCAGCAACATAGAAAATATCTACAATTAAAATAAACTAGTATTCCTTATGTTTGTTTCGGATCCATTTCCCAGTTTGCCCTCGTGCTGAGGTTTTCGTCACTCCAAGGGCGAGTTCTGGTCCAAAGTATGGTGTGGATGATTCCTGTCTGGCTAGCTCATCCGCTTTTTTTTTTTTTTCTATTCCCGAATGTTTTGGGGACAGGGGTTTCCCTATTCCCTTTTGGGGCTTACTGTTCTTTTTGGCATTTCCATGTCTTTAAAAAAATTTCCTTGGGGTTTGCTGGGGGCCCCTAGTGATCCCTTTTGGGTGTTTTGTTATTATGCAAAAATCCGCTTGCAGATGGCATATTATGTATAAAAGTTTAAGGAAAGCAATTTTTTGCAGGTCTATTTTCTAGTTCTAACCAGAGCTAACCGAAGTGATCCTGTAAAACATATAAATAAATACTTAGAACTATTGACCCCAATGAGTGACAGATCGCTTTAAATAAAATAAAGATATATCCCCATAAAATCAAGAGAGTAATCTAAATTTTAGTGGAATGTCTACCACCATTTGCAAATTAAAATTAATCAAAAAAACATTAATTGAAAACTAAATCATATTTTTAATTAAAATTGTGGGGGTCGAAATTCAAACCCCTTTAAAATTTATTTTTTCCCCCGGTACCAGGATTAAAGCGATCCCCCTGTGAAGAATAAAAAGATGGGAATTTTATAGAGTATCCAGCAAGGACTTTTTAGTACATGAACCAACCACAACAACATAGAAAATATCTACAATTAAGATAAACTAGGTTGTATCTTTTACTTTTTCCCCCCATAAATACCCTTTTTTATTTAAATCAAAAAAAAAAATTCAAAACAATTTTTAATATTGAAAACATTTTTTTTAGAATAAAAAAAAGCCCCTTTTTTTGACATTTTATTAAAATTTCGTTTCAGTTTTCAACACGTTTTTTCCCCCCACCATTATATTTTGAAACGATTACATGACAAAAAAACCCCCACTTTTTGCTGCAAAGATTTAAAAAAAATTTTTTAGTTTTTGGAAATTTAGCGAAATCATATTAAAATTAAAGGATTCAATATGCATGTTTCTCTGAAAAAAAGTTTTGTTCCCCAAAAAAAGGGATTTCATAAGCTTCCGTGTACGGCTTGTAAAAACAACAGGGGGTTTTAATTTTTTTGTTTCGAAAAAAAAAAACATAAAAAAAAAATTTAAAAAAAATAAATTAAATGAAAATTGTTAAAAAAAGCGGACCAACTTTTTTTGGTTTTTCCTCGAAAAAGTCTTATTTTTTTGGGAAAATTTTTTTATTTACTTTGTAAATTTGATAATGTATTACAGAATTTGGTTCAAAACATAGCAAAATTGTGATATTAAATTAAATTCTTCGTTGCAAAGCACTCTTCCAGTAAAATTAGGAGGCCTCGGAATAAAAGATACATCCACCCTGTCTATTTCTGCCTTTTTAGGTTCAATCAATGACCCTATCAGATTTACTTTCCAAAAAATTTTTTTTTCCCCCATTCTTGCGACAGAAGATAAGGATTTCAGCAAATGTTTTGAAAAAAGGTTATCTGTTTGCAATCTTCAAAAACAACTACAAGAATTATCAAAAAAAAAAAAGATTTTGACTTTTTGATTTGAAAAACGTCAAAATATGCCAGACAAGTGAAGATAAAAAACACGTCTACTTGCTCTTCAGGCCCCTAAAAAAAAAGCTTGGATTAACGGACTTTCATCTTCGTCCTTGCGAAATTTGTTAGAAAAAAAAAATCATATTTCCATCCCTTTTGGGGGTTAATTTTGCCTGGGGTTTGGGCAGCACACCTGCGTAAAAGGGCGAAAATGCTGGGGGCTTATGACCCCATGGGTTAAGCTGCAAACAAAGCGCAAGGCGTCTTCTGGACACAGTCAATAAATAAAACCATCAAAAAGAGCTTTGATTTCCCGCTAAAAAAAAATTTTGTTTTAGGGGGCCCCTTTTGGGTTTTTTAAAAAGAATGACAAACAATTACTTCTGGGCCTACCAGCCATACACTTGCAAAATCCTATCTGGATAAAACTTTTAATTTAAGGTCGGCTGCTCGTCTTGCCGAGAATAAAAAAAATTTAAAATATAAAGCGAAAAAACCACTTTATTTTCATTCCTTTTTGCTGTTGAAATTTTTTTGGGCCTTTTTAAAAAGGGTAAGGGTTTTAAAAAAAGAAATTTGCAAGAAAACCCCCTGCCAAAAATCTGGGGAAATTTCATTCCCAAAAAAAAGGGGGTTTTGCTGTGCAACCGGGTAAAAATTTTTGGGCTAGGTACAATTCAGGAATACTTAGGACTTGATGAATTTTTTTTAATTTTTTTTTTAAGTTATTTGGGGATTTTTAGAATATTTTTTTTGGGGTATTTAAATTTTCGACGGGGTGATCGCGTTGTTAAATTTAGCAATGGTTTTAAAATTTTTAAAAAAAATTAACAAGGGTTTTAAAATTTTTAAAAAAATGTCAGATTTTAACAGGATACCTACTAAAATTATTGAATAACACCGACAATGACGTTTTGTTAAACTTTCCCCTTTTCCGTTTTAAATTTTAACAAATTTCAAACCCCCCGAAAAAATTTGGGATACCCTCGGCCATTTTTTTAAATTTTTATAACTTTCTATCAAAAAAAAATATATATATATATATATATATATATATATATATATATATATATATATATATATATATATATATATATATATATATATATATATATATATATATATATTATATATATATATATATATATATAAAAACAGTATTGGAAATAATTCTCGTTTAAAAAGGGAAAAAATCAATTTTTTTTTGGGATCTGAGAATCCAATCTCCCGGGGTTTTTTTCAATAGAACGTCGCGAAAAAATTTATAATTAATTTAGCTGTTCGACAAAAAACTTACCGTTTTTTGCGCTTTAGTTTGGCTAATTTTTTCCCTTTCTCCCCAAGCTCTCTTTTTTTTTGCGGGGGGCCCCCCCCAAAAAATTTTTTTTTGGGATATTTGAAAAAAAAATTGTATCGGCATTTTTTTGGGTTTTTGAAACCTTGTTGAAAAAAGGGGGAAAAAAAAAAATTTTCTTTTTTTCGGGGGTCAAATTACACCTGAACGGCTCAGAAATATGCAACATTTTACAATAGGTTTGGGTTTTGGGAAAAAATGGTGGATTATTAAAAACCCCTTTGTTTTAGTTCTTTAGAGTTATTTTTATTTTCTGTTTTAAAATTTCTTTTTTTTGGAATTTTTTTTTATTTTTTTTTTAGTTTTTTTTTAAACCAATGTGAAAAAAAGACAAGAAAAAAATTTTTTTTAAATTTTTTTTGAAAATTTTTTTTAAAAATTTTCTTTTAAAAAATTTTTTTTTGTTGTTTCCCCGACACCCATCCGATCTCTTTTTTAAAACCCCGAAAATGCCCCAAAAATATTTGTTTTTTTTCAAAAACCAAAACGCGGAGAAAAGGGGACAGTCGAACAGTTAAATTAATTCTGGTTCATCGCGACGTTAAATTGAAACGTACACTGGTAGATTGGTTTTTGTTTCTAAAAAAATTTAACTTTAAAAATTCCCCCCATTATGGGTTTTAAATTTTCAAAAAAAAACAGTATTTAATAATCCCCCTATATATATATATATATATATATATATATATATATATATATATATATATATATATATTTTTTTTTTTATGGGGTTTTCCCCAAAAATTTTTTGGGGTTTTTTTGGGGGAAAAAGGCCCCGGAATATATAAAAACAGTTGCTTACGGGGGAAATTTATATAATTTTTGTCAATTACGACGTTTTTGGGAAAAGGGCCCCTTTTCGTATATATTTTTTTTTTTTTAATAAAAACAAATCAATCTGCAAAAAAAAAATTTTTTTATTAAATTTTTTTTATATGATATATTAAAATTTTTAAAAAATTTCCTTTTTAAAAAAAAAAGGGGCCACAAACAACATTTTTGTTTTGTAAGAACATTTTTTACTTAAAGGACAAAAAACACTTAATATCTAACACAAAAAATACAATAAACCGTCTTCGTTTCAACTAACTATTTTTTTTTTGTTTTTTTTTTCCCCCCCAAAAATTTTTAAAAAAACCCCCAAAAAAAAATATCAAGGCAAAGGTCAAAGAAAAAAAACAAATAAACTATATATATATATATATATATATATATATATATATATATATATATATATATATATAATATATATATATATACTGAAATTTTTTTTTTCTTGGGGTTTTTGGTTCCCCAAAAAAAAATCAAAACTATTTTTGTTCCATGTTAAAAAAAAAATTTTTTTTAGACGTTTCCTTTTATTTCGCTTTATCAATGATTTTTTTTTCTAAAACAATTATACAACTAAGCTTTGTTTTATTCTATTCTAAAAAAGGGTTTTTGAAAAAAAAACAAGAAAAAATATATATATATATATATATATATATATATATATATATATATATATATATATATATATATATATATATATATATATATATATATATATATATATTTTTATATATATATATATATATATATATATAATTTCTGCCAAAGGTGTATATAAAACCTTTTTTTCCCCTGTTTTATTTTTTGACTCTCTCCCCCCCCCCAGACGCGTTGTTTCGCCTTCTATAGGTCTCGGGCTGTATCGTGCACAGTAAATAACGAAAAAAATGCAAGCATTACCTATTTGTAGTACAAATCGGGTAAAGGTGTTTTTAGCTGATCCAAGAGTATCAAGTTGGTGTTGGAACTTACCTAGAAAAAATGAAAAAATGTTAAAAAAGCAAATCTAATAAATTTCAATAAAAATTTGTAAATTACAACATGTACCCACAAAACAGCCTCTTAAAAATTTTATTCTTATATTACCGTCATTGCAAAAACACACAATTCCCCTCTGAAATTAAACATATTCTCGCTGTATAAGTCTATCAAGTTAAATTCTGATGAGTTTGTGGAAACTGACATTGATAATTTACACGCTGGTTTCTCCAAGATTGAAACTTTGAAGCTTCGTTCTTGTAAGCCTGCAGCTTAACGTGTATGATAACAAAGGGGATACATTTAAAAGGCCTACGGATGCTTGTTTCAGAACGCATTAGCGCGAAAATATTCCCTTATTATTCTGTTCGACTTTATTAAGTTGGAAAAGTTAAATAGACATTTTGTGAAACTTGATATGATTTAATTTTAGGCGAGCGTATTAATATAATAATAACTTCGAAATAACTAATAATATTATACCTATTTATGGTACTAGGGTGATATTATACATATAAGTCACGCGAGAAAAGTTTAGCTCTCAGGCCATGGAGGCGAAAGGGCTAATTTTCTCGAGGCGAGAGACAATATTAAGTAGCTTCTGTCTCCGTAAGACGCCTTCCATGCGGCTAACATTAAAAAAACACTTTTTTGCTCCTATTGCTTGAGGACAGACAAATAAATATATATACCTACCTACATATAAATATATCTGACTGGCAAATTATATATATATATATATATATATATATATATATATATATATATATATATATATATATATATATATATATATATATATATATATATATATATATATATAAATATATATATATATATATATATATATATATATATATATATATATATAATATATATATATATATATATATATATATATATATATATATATATATATATATATATATATATATATATATATTATTTTTCTAATTTGTGGAATTATGTAACTTATAATGTAAATAACAGTTGGATTTTATTGCAACAACACCAGTGATTATTTAACAAAAAAGATGTTTGTCAAGATCTAACTAACAACCTGATCCCCAGAGAAAATAAGACAGTTTTGCAATTTGGAAGTGTGGATGAAAAATGAAGGTATTCAATTTGTAAGGAAGAAGTTTTACTGGCATATTTCTTATATTTAAGTGAGAAACTTGCCCCTTCATTATGGACGAAATATTCCATGGTTAAAAGCAACCCTTAAGATATAAAAATCAAAAATTATACGTCTAGAAGGCCAAAGTTTTAGGAAAAGCTAATCTAGCAATTTTTGCAAGAAGCTCAATGAATATTACCTCTTAGCCAAGGTAGGCATTTTGTTTTCCATTATAGTTGCCTTTTTACACTTTAATCTTTTTATGGTCCTAAAACATTTTCATATTTTTTTACGTTTCTTGTAATCAAGGTTTTTTTGTTTAATATATAATTATATAATTTTTCGATGGTGGTTTCTGGTGCCTGTCGATGCGACGAATTGACAAAGTTGCTGATAGAAAACATCGAAGACAAAGGACAATACCTTGGTATTCAAATCCCTGAAACAAAAACAAATAAATTACGGTGCTTTACCATTTTAAACAAAGGATTTACGGTAAACCCTATTGAGTAAGTGAGGCAGTATTTAAAATTGCGACCAAGAAATGTACCCACCAACAGATTTTTTTTTATTAATTATCAGAAAGGGAAGTGTACTTCTTAGTGTGTTGGTATAAATAAACTTTCTAAAATACCAAATACAATCAATGTAAACATTAGTATTAACAATAAGCAGTAGCACATAAGTTTAGTAATCGTATAGTGTAGCAGTATCAAAAACTAATGTTGTTTTGATTGTAATATTGAATTTGGTTGACATTTTGTTTTGGAGCCTATTTTATACGATTTTTTGTAAAAAAGCAATGTTAAAGGCACTATATATTGGACTAATTTTAGGGCATCGGGCTAGTAAACTTCATAATTCACTAGTGAGATAAAATCTATAACTCACTACTTTATCTCACTAGTGAGTTATGGGCCACTTTATTCATCTAAATTTAGATCTATAATAGACATAATAATATAATATGACAGTTTTGGATAAAATATTTTCTTATTAATGACATAAAAATGATGATTTTCCAAAAACCAAGTAGCGCAGTGAAACGATTTACTTCTCATGATGCAAAGTGGCTTTTTCTACCAAACTAGTTGTGAAGAGTCATTTGTCTTAGTTACTGAGAAACCATGATGATATATGATAAAAACCTTGGTGCATTAAGATCGTGGCTTGCATTAAATAGAGACTTAACAGATGTTTTGGTTTATAAATGTTGTGCACAATTGAAGCATAGTACTAAGTGCTTCTATTCTTTCTGATAAACAGAGAAAGCATTTTTAACAATTTGCGGAAAGTGATGCAAGTTCTTATGATACCGACGGCGCTGTGGGTTCAGTTGCTTATTCAGACGAAGGATTACTTTCCGCAAGTGTTGAGGGAATGATATTGTTCTACAAGCGAGAGTAAAAACCAACATAATTTTAAAGATTTATGATTAAATTATTATTTATTAACGAAGAAATTTATACACTAATTATTATTAATATTATCATTTATAGTAAAAGTGCAATTGGCCGCCTTTGCAAATTTATTGCTAACGCGAGTTGCTTTTCTGTTTCTCTGCGACAAGCGCCCGCTAAGCCAAAAATCGTAGCCACTTTTATATATAAATAAGTATCATCTGGCGCTTCATCCATGTATTTCGATAATTCTTCCTTTAAAAAGACTTTAGCCTTTCTGGCTCTGAAACCAACGCTTTGTTTTTTAAGGTAGGCCGTCACTTTAAAAAACTTGCTTAAATTTATGTTCTTTCGTAACTTAATGATACATTATAGCATATAGTATATATACCAAAATGTATTGGGTTTACATGTTTTTGATAAATAGGGGAAATAGGCCAGAAAAATCTCTTCTTTAAAAGAGTTCACACCCTTACTTTGACACCCTCTCTTAAAAATAACAGATTATTTTTCATACCTGTGACATATCATGGGCAGAAGATATATACTAGCTATTTCTGCTGCTTCGATAATCGATGCTGGTAAATCTTCGTCAGAATCCATTTAATATGTTTCTCCAATTTGGTTAAAAAATGCGTGACAGAAAATTAATTTTTAATAGATGCATAAACAATCCTAGAGTCATAAAGAAGCCACATAAAAAAATTTGGACCGGCCTACTTTGAACCACCCCCCCCCGGGGCTAAAAAAAAAAAAAAAATAAACGATTTAAATCTCATACCGGTCGAAATTTTAAAGATCTCCCCAGAGTCATAAAGCCATATAAAATAATTGGACCCGTATACCCTTGGAACCCTCCCCCTTTCAACACTAAATACCTCCGCGAGATGAAAAAAATTTAAAATAAATCGATCCAACTCTCATACCGGTCTGAAATTTTTAGAAATCATCCCACAGTCATTAAGAAGCTATATAAAATAATTGACAGGTAATACCCTTGAAAACATCCTTCAACACTTAAATATTTTCCCCGAGCTGAAAAAAATTAAAATAAATCGATCCCAAATCTCATACGGGGGTGAAATTTTTAGAGATCATCAGAGTCATTAAGAAGCTATATAAAAATAATTGGACCGGTAATACCCTTGGAATCATCCCTTGTCAACACTTAAATACCTCCGCGAGCTGAAAAAAATTTAAAATAAATCGATCCAATTCTCATACCGATCTGAAATTTTTAGAGATCATCCCAGAGTCATTAAGAAGCTATATAAAAATAATTGGACAGGTACCTGGAATCATCCTTGTCAAAACCCTTTAAAAACCTCCGCGAGCTGAAAAAAAATTTTAAAAAAAATCGATCCAATTCTCATACCGATCTGAAATTTTTAGAATCATCCCAGAGTCATTAAGCTATATAAAAATAATTGGACAGGGGAATACCCTTGGAATCATCCTTGTCAACACTTAAATACCTCCGCGAGCTGAAAAAAATTTAAAAAAAATCGATTCAACTCTCATACCGTCTGAAATTTTGAATCATCCCAGAGTCATTAAGAAGCTATATAAAAAAAATTGGGCAGGTAATACCCTTTGAATCATCCTTGTCAACACTTAATACCCCCGCGAGCTGAAAAAAATTTAAAATAATCGATCCAATTCTCATACCATCTGAAATTTTAGAGATCATCCCAGAAATCATTAAGAAGCTATATAAAAATAATTGGACAGGTAATCCCTTGGAATCATCCCTTGTCAACACTTAAAAAACCTCCGCGAGCTGAAAAAAATTTAAAAAAAAATCGATCAATTTTCATACCGTCTGAAATTTTAGAGATCATCCCAAGTCATTAAGAAGCTATATAAAAATAATTGGACGGTAATACCTTGGAATCATCCCTTGTCAACACTTAAATACCTCCCCGAGCTGAAAAAAAATTTAAAAATTAAATCGATTCAACTCTTTACCGGTCCAAAAATTTTTTGAGATCATCAAAAGTCATTAAGAAATATAAAAATAATTGAAAGGTAATACCCTTGGAATCATCCCTTGTCAACACTTAAATACCTCCGCGAGCTGAAAAAAATTTAAAATAAATCATCAATTTTATACCTCTGAAATTTTTAGAGATCATCCAAGTCATTAAGAAGCTATATAAATAATTGGACAGGTAATCCTTGGGAAACATCCCTTTCAACATAAATACCTCCGCGAGCTGAAAAAAATTTAAAATAAATCGATCCAACTCTCATACCGGTCTGAAATTTTTAGAGATCATCCCAGAGTCATTAAGAAGCTATATAAAAATAATTGGACAGGTAATACCCTTGGAATCATCCCTTGTCAACACTTAAATACCTCCGCGAGCTGAAAAAAATTTAAAATAAATCGATCCAACTCTCATACCGGTCTGAAATTTTTTTAGATATCATCCCAAAGTCATTAAGAAGCTGGAACCACCTTCTCAACACTTAAGTCCACCGGGGTTTTTTAAAAAAATTTAAAAAATGAATCTATCCAACTCTCATACCGGTCTGAAATGTTTAGACGATCGTCCTAGAGTTATAAAGAAGCTATATAAAAATAGTTGGATCGTACTACCCTTGGAACTATTCCTTTTTAACATTTAAGTGCCTCCACGGCCTGACAAAAAATTCAAAATAAATCAATCGAACTCTCATACGCATCTGATTTTTTTAGACAATATCCAGAGTAATAAGGAAGCCATATAAAAATAATTGGACCAGTACTTCCACCCCTTCTCAACACTTGAGTACCTTCGTGGGCTAAAAAAAATCAAAATAAATTTATCCAACTCTCATACCGAACTGAAATTAGACGAATGTCCTAGAGTTATAAAGAAGCCATATAAAATTAATTGGACAGGTACTACCCTTGGAACCAACCATCCCTTATCAGCACTCAAGTATCTCTGCGGGCTGAAAAAAAATCAAAATAAATCAATTCAACTCTCATATTGATCTGAATCCTTGTCAACACGCAAATACCTCTGTGGGCTGAAAAAAAATTCAAAATGAATCTATCCAATTCTCATACCGGTACTACCCTTGAAACCTCCCCTTCTCAACACTCAAATACCTCCGCGGGCTGAAAAAAATTCGACATAAGTCAATCCAACTCTTACACCTGTCTGAAATTTTTAGACGATCGTCCTAAAGTCATAGAGAAGCCAAAATCCACTGCCTTCAGACGCTTCTATATTTATCACGTATTGTCTAACGCAGGAGAACACGTCCACCCTTTTATAAGCAAATCTTTGGGACATTGTCTTCCATAATTTGACACACATTTTTCTAAGGTTGCGTCGTGTAATAGAAGACAATGCCATTTCGCAAACTGGCAGAGGTGTTGATTATGAAAATATTCGTAGGTAATACCACGAGTGCTTAAAAATTACCGATAATTTTCATGAAAGCTTGTTATTTATAATTCCACGAGTTCGAAAAACGGAATTTGTATAACAAGCTTGAATGAAAAGTATCTAGTTAAATTTTATGCACGAGCGGTATTTAGGGAAAATATTTCTAAAATGAAGAAATATGGGAGTATTATGCTATTAAAATGGTTTTTTTTTTACATACAATTTTCAATTTCATGCAACATAACTAAAACTATAACTGAAATAGTTTTTTTAATTACTTTATCTATTTCTTTATCGTGTACATGACCAAATCGACTCATTTTGACTGTTTTTGACGTTTCTAATTGACAATACAAACAGGTTCGATTGTTCTGTTTTTGTAAGTAAGTGTAAATATCACGTTGTCTAGGCAACGTGAAATTTTCGGAAGTAATTACACAAGTGCATTAAAATTACCGATATTTTTTCATGAAAGCATGTTGTCTAAAAAAAGTTTTTTACTGACAACATGCTTGAATGAAAAATTATCAGGTTTACTTTGATGCACAAGTGTAATTCGGTAGAATATTTGTCGAGTAGAAGAAATAAAGTATTAGTACCTAAGTAAGTTTAAATTTTTTATTTAAACAACATTATATTAAAATTACATTACTTACATAAATATTATATGAAAATGAACAAAATAATATGAGACAAACTTGCAGAAACTAAAATGGCATGAATTGCAGTGGAAAATACAGTTGTAAAAATAACTATTTTTGGAGTCTGCTCGACTACTTGTTGATGTATGTGAGTTTGTCATTGAATTAGAATTTAAAGAACTTATTATAGGCACATTAGCTATATTAGTTTCTGTATTAGGATTAGCTTTATCATTGTCTCTCATTTTTCTACTATATTTGAATGGTGTTCCTCATGCAGTTGATGATATGGCTTTATGGACTTTGGGTTTGAATGTCCAGTAATTTTTATCAGCGTATTTTCTTCAATCCCTTGTTTTACTAATTTTGAAATCGCTGTTGCTCGGGTGAATAATTAGTGATTTTAACTTTTTCAGTGGCCAAACCTAACTTTTTTGCCTCCGTTGAGGTCCACTGAGTGATCATGTTTTTTCCGACAGGGATGTTCTTGTACCACTTGCCCAATTTCCAGTTAAGAACAATCTCAGAATATTTATATATTTTCTCTTTTCCAAGAACTTTCTAAATAACCTTACGGCACAAATCCGGGTTAACAATGTTTCTAACCAGCCACTTGGATTGAGCGCAAGGTTTATCCCCCCCTTGCGTTGTTTTTCCGAATATTGGATTGTATTCCATTCTACCAGTTTTTTTCCCCTACGTTATTAATGTCTTCTTTGAAATAAGAAGTAAAACATTTTACTCCATCTCTTTCCCCTCCATGCTAATTCATAGGATAAAACAAAAAAACTTTTTGTAAGCCATGTGGGCGTTTCTTCATCACAGTTTTGTACCATGG
>JAHBCN010022311.1:0-13436 GCA_019359885.1 Listronotus oregonensis
GGCAAAAAAGTCCATGAGGCTGCGCTGCCTTCGGTAGTTAATCAAGACGGCTCCCAGAAAAGAAGAAGAAGAACGTCAGTTATTTCAAAATAGTGGCTGGCGCATCCACCAAAGCGTTTTCTGAAGGTTCTATACAATGTTGTAGGTTGAACAAAAACTTCTTCTCGGACTTTCATTATCTTTATTTAATTTTCGTTTTCTAGTTAATACAGCATTTACTTTAAAACTATTAGAGATACTTACTGTTCGAAATGTTGTGAAAAATTAAATTTAAAAAATGGAAGTCCGAGAAGAAGTTTTTATTCACCAAAGCGTTAGTAAATAAAGAATTAGTTTTAATGCAAGAAAATATTCTTACAATGATTTTTTATTTTAAATCTACAAAGTGTTATCTTTTTTAAACTCTGTCAGTAGAAAACTTGTGAATGTTTATTTGGTACTACTAGAAATAAAAGCTGTGTTGCTTTCAACAAGTTAGTTATTTAAAAACCCGGTTTCGCAAGATTCCATATTTTAAGCGGGTTACAATTTAATTTAGTCAAAACACAGCCGGCATATCTTTCAAGTATTACTACCTCTGGATATATTATATAAAACAAATAAATATTTACCTGTTACATTTCATATCTAAATTTAATTTTGTACCACACAATAATATACATTTGTTTATCCATAAGACGTACATTAATAAATTACAGCGGATGAAGATTACAGCACAAAGCAAACTCTGGGCCCACAAAACAGAATTCAGGTAATTCTAGGATATTTAAAAATATTTTACTAAAAAAATTAAAGCTATGTTAAATTTTAATCTACGATTATAAAGAAATCTATTATATCAATCATAACAGAGACAATATTTTGACATTTTTGTTACAGAGCTAATTTTTAAACGTATTTCTGTAAGAAAAATGTAGAAAATGTGTACATTTTAATGATATATAAATGCAGCCATGGTAGCATCGACTGCGCATGCCACTAATGCCTCAAAGACCTTTGTTTATACCTTTTTAAACGCATATTTATGCCACTTATTACTGGGTATCCCATATATAATATTTCTTTTTCCGTTAGAATCTCTTTGATTTAAACTATCTGCCAACAATGTGGAATGTAAACCTCTATTTCTGCAGGGGTCTTTTGGTCGAATATTTAGGTCTATTTTATAACTCCGTTTTACTATCCTTAGGATATTTACAGTACGTCGGTTAGGCCTCTAGCCTTCGTGGATTAGAGATATGTTATATATTTTTGTTTGCGAATGCATGTATTAAAAGTCCTTGTTGAGTATTTAAAAAAAAAATCCTATTTTTATATTCTCCAAGATTAGACCACCTCGGTACTGCTCCTGGGATATAGAACCGTGTGTGTACACTTTATACGACACTTATTTTAAAAAGTCTGTCGTCAGATTTTTTTTCCTTGGGACATACCTATACCTATAGTGCCTCAGAAAAAGGTTAAGGACAAAAATTTCAAAAAAAATATTTTTGTTTTTAAATTATTTTATTGACATTTGGTGTCAGAAGGGAACGAGATCCCCAAAGAAGCCAAGGATAAGAAGGTTTTGAACCAGTTGGGACAAGACAACAAACAGCAGTTATGGAAGAATTAAGTGCTCTAATAAAGCAAATGACGGAAGATCAAAAAAAAAGAAATGAAGAACAGCCAAGATTCCATGAAAGAAGACCTAAAAGAAGAAATGAAGAGAAAGAAGTCAAGAAGAAATGAAGACCAGCCAAGAATCCAAGAAAGAAGATCTAAAGAAGGAAATGAAGAGAAAGTAAAAGAAGACATGAAGACCAGCCAAGGCCATGAGAGAAGATCAAAAAAGAGAAATGAAGACCAATCAAGAGGAAATGAAGAGAAAGTCAAGCAGAAACAAAACAACAGATCGAGAAAATTCAAATAGACATTAAAAAAAGCCAGGATGAAAATGAAACAAGAGCTAAAAAGAAAAGATGGTGAAAATTCGAGAACACCTAAAAGGAGAATTTCAACAAAGTCAAGATGAGATGAAAAACAAATGCTGGTTGAATTAAAACTTACCAAGGATGATGTTAAAGAAGAAATAGAAGACATACAACAGACTGTACAGTTGTTCAAGGCCAAATGCAGCAAGAAGTACAACTTTACAGCGACAAATTCAAAAGCTAGCTAGTACAGGCGTCGTCCCAGAAAGTGGTACTGCAACGACTATTATGAAACCACCAACTTTTGATGGAAAAAGTACCCTGGTTTACGTATTCCGACAATTTAAGCCCGCCAACAGTGATAAATGGAGTTCCAAAGAAGGCACGTGCCCTAGTACTTGCTCTTCGAGGTGAAGCAGGAGGTTTTAAGAAACGTTCCCGAGGAGAAGCAATGCGATTATGAAACCATTGTGATGTTCCTGGAAACGAGATATGGCGAAACGCACTTGCAGGAAGTTTATACGCAGCTGCAAAGGACGAAGACAAAAGTACTGAAAAAACCTTCAGGGGTATGAAGCTGATATTGTACGACTAATTCCTGGCATATCCAGCATATCCAGAAGAAATCAAACAAGAGTTAGCAGTAGGCAGTTTCATTGAAGGCTTCTTTATCCGGATATGAACCAGGCGTTAAGAATGGACAGACTTAAGAAAATATCTGAAGCCTTGCCTATGCACTTCAATTTGTAACAGCTAAACAAACATCCAGGAGTCCGGCAAACTTCGAAGAATAAACTTTGTACCGGGAAAAAGATAAATCTGACAACGATTTGACAAGAGTTTTAAGTGAGTTACAAGAAATCATACGTAAAAAGCAAACAGACGGAGACAACAGTATGACTTTTCGACGAAGAAACGGCATGCTTTGCTGGAAGTGTGGCAAAAGGGGCATGTCCAAAGAAATTGTACCAGATCATTTGCTCCTGCAAGTGGACCAGATTACTTTCAAGGGCGAAAGCTGGCTAGGTGCTACCAACCATCAACATCAATAATAAAAGTATCCCGGCTGCAAAACAACGGCTCCAGCTTGGTAGTACCTGGAAATGTATGCGGTCGGGAATGTGAGATGGTACTAGATACTGGTTCCACACATACCATCGTGAGGCCGAACATCGTAGCCCATTGCAAAATATTCCGCCCTGAGAAAAATTATATTTTGGAAACTGCCAACGGAGAAGTTATACCAATTAAAGGCATACATGAAGCAAGAATAAGTCTGGGGACAACTACTTTTATACACGTTGTGTTTGTTGCCGACATAATGGACGAAGTTATCCTTGGCCTTGACATTATGGAACATCAGAAGTTTGTACTTGATCTTCCGCAACGAATACTGCGAACTAATAATGAAGAGATTGTTATGAGACTCCCACGAAACAACGAAGCATCAATTCGAGAAGTTGTACTTAAAGAAGATGTCATACTACCTCCAAATTCAGAAGCTATTATCCAAGCAAGATGTGAAGACTTAGAAGAAGGTGAAATTCTAATAGTCGAACCAATTGAAAATGATCCACTATACGCTAAAGGAATTCAACCCGCAAGAACTCTGGCGCAAAACAAAAGAAATACAGTATTTGTCAGAATGATAAACCTAAAGGATTACTCTCAACAAGTTAAAGAGGGTGACAAAATTGGTACCTGTCAACCTGCTAATGTAATAATTACTAATACCTTTGCTAAACCTGTAGAAGTTGCCTCCAGTAAACTACCTGATGCTCTGCAAGACGTTTTCCCTCTCTGAAAAGGATTTGGGAAAAACCAGCATAGTTCAACATCGAATAAATACTAGTGGTGCCGATAAGGCAACCACCACGAAGAATTCCTTTGGCTAAAAGAGACGAAGTTGAGAAGCAAATTGGAGACATGCAAAACCAAGGCATTATAGAACCATCCCAAAGTCCATGGTCATCTCCAGTAGTTCTGGTTAAGAAGAAAGATGGTTCAACCAGATTGTGTGTTGACTTCAGAAGACTTAATGACGTCACGAAGAAGGACAGTTTTCCATTACCGAGAATAGACGATACTCTAGATACGCTGACGGGTTCAAAATGGTTTTCGACCTAGACCTGAAAAGTGGCTATTGGCAAGTAGAACTTCATCCTGAAGACAAGGAAAATCTGCCTTCTCGACCGGAACCGGACTGTGGCAGTTTAATGTTATGCCATTTGGTCTATGCAATGCCCCTGCAACTTTTGAAAGATTGATGGAGTTAACATTACGTGGACTAACTTGGAAAACATGCTTAGTATACCTAGATGACATTATTATTCTTGAAAAAACATTTGAAGGCCACCTTAGAAATGTCGAAGAGGTTTTTCAGAAGCTAAGATCTGCCCAGCAGAAACTTAGTCCAAAGAAATGTCACCTTTTCCAGAAAGTAAAATACCTGGGGACATAATAACCGCAGAAGGAGTGAAAACAGATCCAGAGAAGACGGAAGCTATCCAAAACTGGCCTACACCAAAAAACAAGCATGATATTAGAAGCTTCCTGGGACTGTGCCCTTACTATAGAAGATTTATACATGGATTTGCTGACATTGCTCGACCATTACATCGACTTACTGAGAACAACAAAAGCTATGAATGGACCAAAGATTGTGAGACAGCCTTTACACAACTAAAGAAAGCCCTCTGTAACACTCCATTGTTGTCATATCCACAACCCAATCAAACGTTTATTGTGGACACTGATGCAAGCAATACTTCTATTGGTGGAATTTTGTCACAGATACAAGATGGCCAAGAGAAAGTGATAGCGTACTTCAGCAAAGTTCTTGCAAAACCTGAACGAAATTATTGTGTGACCAGAAAGAACTTATATTGTCAAATCTTGGAGCACTTCCATAAGTACCTTTATGGTCAGAAATTTCACCTGAGAACAGACCATGCATCACTCAAGTGGTTGCTTCAGTTCAGGAATCCTGAAGGTCAGATAGCACGATGGTTACAACGTGTTCAAGAATACGATTTTAAAATTGAACATCGAAGAGGATTGCACCAAAAAATGCTGATGCTCTATCAAGAAGACCTTGCCCCGAAGATTGTAAACATTGCAGTAAACGTGAAGAACAAGAAGATCCAGATGAATTTCACTGCCGAAGAACACGCATCCAGTGCTCTCAAGAATGGGACCCTAAAATTCTCGCAAAAAGAACAACGAGAGGATCCTGATCTTGGAGATATTGTGAAACTTAAGACAGAAAATTCAGAACGACCCTCATATCAGACAGTAGCTTCAAAGTCTCCAAGATATAGGGGTACTGGGCCATTGGGACTCTTTGGTAATGAAAAGACGGCATATTGAAAAGAGTCTGGGAAAGTTCTGACGGCAAAAGCCATACCTATCCAACAATACTACCAACCAAAAGGATTCCAGTAGTATTGCAAGCCCTGCATAATGGTATAGGCGGTGGCCATTTCGGAGTTATGAAGACTCTGGAAAAGGTTCGAGAAAGGTTCTACTGGCTGGGAAGTCGTGCCGATATTAAAGACTGGCGCAGAATGTGTAAGGACTGCGCCTCCAGCAAGGGACCTAAGACACGAAGCCATGGCAAGATGAAGCAATACAATGTAGGAGCACCTTTTGAAAGAATTGTCATAGACATAGCAGGACCATTTCCAACAAGTAAATCAGGGAATCGCTATATTTTTGGTAGCGATGGATTACTTTAGCAAATGGCCGGAAGTCTACGCAATTCCAAATCAAGAAGCTGCCACTATTGCCGACGTAATATTTCAACAATGGATTTGTCGATATGGAGTACCAAGAGAAATACATACTGATCAAGGTAGAAACTTTGAGTCCGATCTTTTCAAGAACCTCTGTAATCTCCTGGGTATCCATAAAACCAGAACTACACCCTTCATCCCCAGTCAGATGGAATGGTCGAAAGATTTAACAGAACTCTTGATAACTACCTGAAAATTAAAGTAAACGACCAACAAAGTAACTGGGACAACTGTATACAGCCGTTTTTACTAGCCTATCGCTCCGCAGTTCACGAAACAACTTGAACGTCACCAGCAAAAGTAATTTTTGGAGCGGAGTTATGCCTTCCGGTTGACTTATTACTGGACGACCTTCTACCAATGAAAAACCAGCAGAAGATTATGTGAAGTCACTCAGTAAACAGCTGCAAGAAATACACGAAGGGGTTCGCAATAAGCTACAAAAAGAAAGTGACCGTATGAAGTCCCGCTATGACTTGAAAGCTAATCATAAAGGGATTCATTGTCGGTGAAAAAGTTTGGTTATACAATCCAAAAAGAACCAAGGGGCGTTCACCGAAACTGCAGAAGTCATGGGAGGGACCATATAGAGTAGTACCCGGCATAATGATCTGGTGTACCGAATTTAGAAGAGCCAACAGGCGAAGATGAAAGTTGTATATCTAGAACGGCTTGTGTCGCTATCAAGATCGGAAGATACTTGATCGAGACGATCAAAACTTGGGAGGGCAATGTTACAGATTTTAGTTAGTGTTTATTATTAGAAATGTAAAAGGTTAGAATTATTTTATTTAGGTTAATAATTTATTAAAAATAGGTTACCTAAGTTTTTCCCTTTTTCAACGGCCATTGCGGATTATCCTGAGGGCGCTGGAGACATCCTTTTCACACTTTTCTGGCATCCTGTAGTAAAAGAATTATTCCAGCTAATTCTAGACTTTTCCAGATTTTTCCATTCTTTTCCACATTACTATATAAAGCGCGAAGGATATCCGCACGAGTCAGTTTTTAGTTTTGATTCCGACGAGTTAAGAAGTTGACAGACAGTTAAAGGTTAAACAGTTGTCATTATTACGTTACGTTAAAGTGTTACCATAGAAACGTTTGTAAACCAGATATCCAATAAAAAGGTGTAAAACCAGGATCCGTGTTTTTATACGGGGTGTCACGGAACAATATTTGCTTGCATTTCTTTTGCATTAAAAAACCTATATTATTAATATTGTGTACCACTTGGTTAGAAAATTGTCTTCAGCACAAAAGAACTAGTTATGTATTTTTGCTAAAGAATGCATAAAATTCAAAATTATTACAATCTTGATAAATTTACCCTGTTCTCAAAACCCAGCTTAAAAATAACATATTTTTTTTATAATTCGGCCTCCAAAAACCACATTTACTCATAAAATTGCTTTTAGGAATTTGATCCATGTTCAAAGTGATTAACCAATCTCCTCTTTTAAGCAACTTTTAAGAAATAAATATCCCAAAACGTTACAAAAAATAGAATAATAGCTCGAATTTAACTGGCTTATCCGGAAATTAAAGTCAAGAAACTATCCGGAAAATTAATTCAAGAAGCAACTACGGAATAATAAAGGCTTGTAGACCATTTCTGCATCGTAAATATAATTTGCATTTTAAGCGAAATTTTAAAACCAGTATCGGTGGTTATATTGTTAATAAGATATTCCACAAAATATTTAAGATTATCTCTTGAAAAATTTGCATTTGGACAATAATACTTACATTAGTTTACAAAATTTAATTTTTGTCTGTTGCTGCGAATTTTGCGGTGATTATTGTTTGCTTATGGCATGTTATTTTTAAATCTAACCTTAAAAATTTTTCTGCAGCTCAAAGTACTTTATTGTTGATAATCATCACCTAAGTGTTTTTGTTTAACGATTCCGTGTAATTTACTTTTTTAGAATTTAAAAGCTATCTATATATATATATATATATATATATATATATATATATATATATATATATATATATATATATATATATATATATATATATATATATATATATATATATATATATATATATATATATATATATATATATATATATATATATATATATATATATAATATATATAAGGGTGCCACAGATTCATGCTTGAATGGGGATCTCGGAAACTGTAAGAAATTGAAGTTGTGTATTTGCGTAACCTAACCATGTCCACTTTAGAAAGTTGCAAAATTCGATTACTTCCGGAGATATCTGGGAAAAACCAATTTGCGGATTTCGTTTTTTATTTTTTTCTGACGTTATTTAAAGAGATATGAAGAAACAAAAGACAATTTTATACTTTTTAAGCTCTACAAAACAACGTTAAGAGATTTTCCGCATTACGTTTTGCTTTCGTTAAACCATCATCAACTTAATTTTTTTAAATACGGACCTGGGTTTTTTATTTAATTTTTTTAAACCCCTTATTATCCCAATTACAAAAATGTATAACACTTAATATTTATTAACAAATATGGAACGCCCCTATAAGAATCGATGTGCGTTCCTTATCTAACTCATTGTCTCTTATGGAAAATATGTTTATTTAACAGAAAAATATTAAGTATTATACATCATTGTAATTAGAATTATAACTGCTTTAAAAAAATGCAATAAACAATTGAGTGTCGTATTTAAAAAAATAAAGTTAATGGTGGTATCATGAAAACGAAACGTGGTACGGAAAATATCTCAAGGCTATTTTGTAGAGCTTAAAAAGTGGCCATAAGAAAGTGTCTTTTGTTTTTGCCACAACTTTGCCATAATTTAACCAACTTCACCTTTATATATATATATATATATTATATATATATATATATATATATATATATATATATATATATATATATATATATATATATATATATATATATATATATATATATATATATATATATATATATATATATATATATATATATATTTATATATATATATATATATATATATATATATATATATATATATATATATATATATATATATATATATATTTTTAAAATTTTATAATTTTTTTATTTTTAATTAAAATTTTTTAAAAATTTTTTTTTAATATATGCCCAAAAAAATGCATTAAATGACGTATTAATTGTTTCTTATGATTTCCGTTGACCGGAAATGACCTAATTTAAATTTTTTAATTGAAATCCGTATTTTTTACCTATTCGAAAAAAAATTCATAAAATACAATGACACTCATATGTCAACTTCTGACATTTTCTTTAAAAAAAATTAAATTTTTAAAAAAATTCAATCTAGAGTCCCAACGTCGTTAAAAAAACCCAAATTTTTTAGTCAAGAAGGCGTAAAAATAGTTTTAATTATCTGACGTATTTTTTGCCCTTTTCCCCGAAAGGTAAAAATTGAAAATTTTATTTCTAGACCTAACTAAATTTTTTTTAAATAGAACGATGGTGGCTCGTTGGCATTTTTAAAAAGGGGGTTTCTTTCTGAATTTGATACCCCACATTTATTTTTTAAGTTAAATCAACAAAAAAAAAGCAAAAAAAGCATAGCACGGTAAACCGGAAATCATAAGAAAAATAAAATACGTCATTTAATGCTTTTAGGTCATATATAACGCCAAATTTCAATTTTCCATCCTAAAAAAAAAAGTTATAGGGGGGGACCACCTTTGAAAAACCGTATATATATATATAATAATAATAATATATATATATATATATATATATATATATATATATATATATATATATATATATATATATATATATATATATATATTATATATATATATATATATATATATATATAATATATATATATTTAAAAATATATATATAAAAATTATAATATATAAATTTTTTTTAATAAAAATATTTATTAAAATTTTTTTTTTTTTTTTTTGGCGGTCTGAAGCCCCCTGGCTCAAAATAAAGTTACCTAAACAAAAAAAAGGCGGTGTTTTAATATGTAAGTTTAAATAAAAAAAAAGAACTATATTTTTTTTTTTAAAATTGGTTTTTGACTCCCTTTGGGGAAAAAAAAATTAAAATTTCATGTATTTTTGTCAACTTTAAAAAAATGAAATATCTTAATTTTGCGGTGATGAAAGACCATTTTGTGGTCTTATGTGCTAGTCGACACTAAAATTTTTTAATTGATTCGGCCAACCCTTTTCTTGGATATGATAAGAAAATTTAAAAAAAACAAAAAACGTTTGGGGTTTTTCAAAAAGTTAAACTATAAAAATCGTAACTTCCATTAATTGCGATACCAAACTAAAATAAATTTCACAACGTAAATAACTAAACCAAAATTTTTTTTCCCACTTTTTAAACTTTTGTACTTGTTTAAGCATACATTTGTATAGAAGGGTCTTATCTCAGGTATCAAACCGACAGAACACAATAGTGTCAGCCTCTCAGCGCTCCGAACAACTGCCTCTTCTAACTGCTGTATCTGCTTTGAATTTTGAAAAAAATACTTTACTACCTTTTAAACATAAAAAAAAAAATTTTTTATTAACCCAGAAAACCGCCTTAATGTGATCAATAAGAGTTAATTTGGTATTAATTATAACTCTCAGAATATGCAGTAAACCAGTTCTCTCTAAAACTACCCCCGACACGGAATAGGGATACTAAAAAGTATGCTGTTTTCAAGTGCAAGTCATTACTTTACACTTAGCTGTATTAAGACTGAATCTGTTTTCCTCACACTCTAAATAATATAAAAAGCACTACATCGATAACAAGCATACAACCCAGATACTGTTTTAAAAAAAAAGGTTATTGGCGGAATCGATAAATTTATCCTTTTTATTAACTATCCTCGATTCAATTTAAAAACGCTCTTTATGTCAACGTATTAGTCACAATCGGCTGGATAAAAATGTAATTATAGAACACAGAAAAACCGGTTTAAATGGAAACTTTTTAAATTAAATTTTCTTGTCAGTTTCTAGTACGAAAATTTTTATTTGGGTTATCTTCGAAGTTCGTTATCTAAAAATATCTTGTGAATTTCAGTAAAAATGTTTTTTTCGACAAAAAATATAAAAAAAAAACTTTGAGAGTTTTGGTACAAGACAATAAAATGTTGATTATACAATTTTTTAAAAAATGATTGTTTGGGGGTTTTTTGTTTAAACCCCTAAATATATTTTTTTAATTTAAAATTAAAAAATTTTTATAATTTTTAAGGGGTTTTATTAATATATATATATATATATATATATATAAATATATATATATATATATATATATAATATATATATATATATATATATATATATATATATATATATATATATATATATATATATATATATATATATATATATATATTATTTAAATTTTTATTCGAAAAAAAATTTAATTGTATTGAGTTTAAATTTTTTTAGATAATAATTAAATTTTTAAAATTATTATTTTTTTAAATTTTCTTTTTGTATGATATAAGTTTTACCATTAACTAAATGGCCAGTTTTAATTTTGGGGCCTTAATTTTGTGTGAAAGTATAACCTTTTTAAAAATTTAAATTGGACTTTCTAACTTTTTATTATACGAGATACAAGTTAGGTTAAATTAGCAAAGTTTTACATTTTACGCTGATTACAATGACGATAATAGAAAACAAAGCATCAGATTAAGAGTTATTCACAAAAAAAAATTTTTTAAATGAAACCCCGTATTTTTGCTTAATTGATAGAGAATGTAATTTTCTATAAATTTTGTTATTAACTTTTTTTCTAAGATGATAAATAGCAGAGTTATTTCTTTTAAAAGCTTTTTTTCCCTAACGGACGCAGGCACCAGGATTTCTTAAAATCGCTTTTTTTTTACAAATTTTTAGTACGCCATGTCAGAAACCAAATTTAAATAAAGTCCGCCATAAAGGATAAAATTTTTCATTTGTAAACATCGTAGTTTCATTTTTTTTTTAAAACCCCTAACTAAGTTACATTAATAAAATAATTATGCTAAAAGGTATTTGGCATCATAAAAAACCTTTTTTAAAACATTTCTTAGTAATTCAGATATTGTGCCTGTTAAAGATCTTTATAAAAACTGGCCCCAACTTTTTTTAACCCCAATGGGCGAAAAAAAGGGAAAAATTTGGGGGGCAAAATTGCCCCCAATAATTTTGGGTTTTTTTCGGTTAAACATGCCTTTTTTACAAAGTTAATCATTGCTTCAAAGAATTAATTGAAAAAAATTTGGGGTTTCCATAGAAGCGTTTACAAACCATTGGCAAAAGTTATACACCTTTTTTAATCACCTGGCACCAAATTTGTGTGGGTCTGTATTTGTGAGGTACATAATTATTTTTTTTTTAAATTTTTTTAATGGTTCCTTAGCATGATCAAATCTGACCTACAGTCTCTTGTGGAGTTTTCACGATCACAAAATTTTTTTAAAATGCCAAAATAAATTTTTTTGTTGATTAATTATAAGGTTTTCTAATTTTACGCTTAAGAAACACTTTTTTTTTTGAAACTTTCATAAAGGAGTAAAAAAAATCTTCTGTTTGGCATTTTTTTTCTGGAAATAGTTTTACTCTAAAGCCGATGCCTTTTTTTTGGGAAAAGTAGCATTCTATCATATAAAAAATTTTAAATACATTTTAAAAAAAAGTACTAAAAAAACGGGTTTTAAAAAAAATTTTTTTTTAAATAAATGTACACTGTTTCTTTTTTTTTTTTTTTTTGTAAATAAAATTCAATTTTTCTAATTTAAAATTGTTTTCCCTTTTAAAAATTTAGGAAAATTTTAATTTTTAATTGAAAAAAAAAAGTTTTTTTTTTTTTTAAAAATTTAATAAAATTTTTATGAAAAATTTTATTCTTGAAAAATAAAAACTTTTTTTTTTTTTTGTTGTAGTGAACAGAAAATCTAACTATCTTAAAAAAATTTTATAACATAAATTATTACTTTTTTTTTTAAATAATTTTTTGCTAACTTACAAGCAAAAAAAAAATTTTATTTTTAAACAATTCTTCGGTGACGTCATGCGCAAACCGAGTCAATTTTCCCCTGTATCATACCTTTATTTGTTTGACAGCACCGTAGCAGATCCGTCAATTAGTATTTCTGATGACCCCTTTTTTAAAAAAAAATTTTTACAGTATGTCCCAACTTTAAATAAAAATACCCAATTTTATTAAGAGTGTTTCTCCAAATGTGTTAAAAAAATTTATTCTCGCGGATCAATTTACATGTCCAAATATCGGATTCCCAAAAAATTTTTTTAACTTCTTTTAACAGCCTGTATATTGAAAAAAAAAATATTTATACTATTTTTATACAATCATAATTTTAATAGAAGTGTAAATTCAATTTGGTCACTTCAGATCCCTTTTAAAATCCTGTAGAGCCAGAAAGTTTTAACAATGGGTAAAAGTTTTTTTTTTTTTTGATATTATAATATTTAATGTCAATATACTACGTCCAAAAAAAAGGAAAACTCAATAACTTTTTTCATATATTTGGGTACATCGTATACTCCCCAAGATTTAAAAAGGTCTAAACTCCCAGGCAATTTTCTGTTGTTTGATACTTTTTAAATGTTTTTTTTTTTTTCTAATTAGTTGTTAATTCCGTGGACAATGATCAATTTTTGGGGACACCCGACTCAAAAGTTTTGGCCAGGCTAAAAAAATTTTTTTTTTGGGTGTATATCATATTCAAATTTTGGGAAATTTTTTTCAAAAGGCAATTTGCATCAAAATAGTGCCATATCTTT